>JAVQJD010024645.1:0-39109 GCA_036023655.1 Nannoperca australis | reverse complement strand
GCTGCCAATGGCAGAATCAAAAAGAGCATTAAATCTAAGAACAGATGATCTTTGTACATTATCAAATACAATACATTCAAACTAAAATACAATTCCACTATAATATCGTACAATATGCTATACTTTATCTATACTGATATCTTGGAAATGTTGCAGCTGGAATCCAGTAACCACACACCATTTGCTCACACTATTGGCCTTATTGGATTCCAGTGCAGTGTGTACGCTTTTGTGCATGCTGAAAGACATGTGCTTGCGTGCGTGCGTGTGCGTGCGCGTGCGTGCGTGCGCGCGTGCGTGCGTGCGTGCGCGCATGTGTGTGTGTGTGTGTGTGTGTGTGTGTGTGTGTGAGCACCAACATGTTTGTGTGGGGGTGAGAGGGATGCAGGTGAACAGCTTGCAAGGGCCAACAGCTCCGCAGGCCAGTCTCGCGCATCACTTGACAGCCATACCCCGATGAAGGCCTACGCACAAATGAACTTGTTAAGCAAATGGGTGAACAAGCGAGGGAGGGGAGAGGGTTGGGGGGTGGGGGTGCACACAGCCGCAACATCTCCATTTGACCTGCCTGCCTGTCTGCACACATCATCCGTCCCTGCTCCTATAGTCCCTCTGTCTCCTAACTCTTTTCTTTTATCCCCTTTCTGTCACTCTCTTTCTCTCAGCAAGCTCTCAGTATCCGTCTCTATTTCAGTCTGTCTCTTCCCATCTTTCTCGTCCATTCGTGCACATGTAATCCCATTGTTGTATTAGAGAACATCCTATTTCTGAATTGGATTGGGAGATTATCTTCACGATGCTTTGACAGGGTGCTGTCATCCTACGCTCAGAGACAATGGACAATGAAAGAGACGGTCAAAACAAATTGGCCCTCTGTGTAGAATCCAAGTGGTTACCAAAAATATAATAGATTCACAGTATTTACATGGATCTTGCATGTAGCTGATGTTACACCAACAGGACTGAAATCATTTCACACACATGCGTGCAGGCAAAAGTAGTATAATGTATCACATCCAAATTAACACAGCACAAAAAGCCAAACTCACACAGTCACACACCCACACCCCATCAGTGAAAGAAAGTTTTAATCCCTTAACGACACCCGGCCTTCCTGACCCTTCTTAGCCCCACCCCCCTTCCTTTCTTTCATACAAATACGTCCACACAACTAGCCCACCTCCTCCTTTCCTCCAGGCAAGGCATTTGAGAATTCTGGCCTGTTAGGTTTTGTGCTATAAGTGTCACGGAGATAGAGAAGTTGGTCAGTCATCAGGCTATTGGGACTATTTGAGAGGCTAATGCTGTCCTCGCAACAAGTACCTCACTATGGAAAAGTCTGTCAAGGTAAGGAACTGGATGACTCAGTTGAGGTTTTTAAAGATGGAGGTACTATGGACTACTGGAAGCTTGCAAAAAGGCTTTCTTAAAATCTGTCACATCTAATGCTATTTATAGGGAATGGAGATAGACCTTTGATCCTTTTAAACTCTTGTAAGTGTTGATTTATTTTTTATAAATGTTCCCTTATGGTTTCTAACTTGTTTTGCTTCTGTGCTTCTGAAATTACAAACTAGCCTCTCAACTCTCCAACTGAGTGACTTGTAGCCATGTGGTTCTGCTGATTTCACCCATAGATAACTGTTTTAACAATCCACTCACCAATAACCAAGTGACTAGTCTGCTGCCTCTTTTAGCTTACTGACATGCAGACAGACTGACCGGTTGTTTTAATGTCTGAGCTGCATTTTTTAATTCTTATCTAGCGTAGCTATATTGTGTAGATCCAGTTGAAATGGATTGCAGTTAAGATCTGGCATCAGAGTTGATCTCAAATGCCGCTTGAGTGTCTGTTTGTGATCACTTTCCTAAGAACAGTTCTGTGGAAATGCTGCCAAACAGAGAGAAATTCAATGGGACCTCGGCCAGGCAGCTAGACAAGAGAATTTTGGTGGTTATTTGCATACTGGATAAAACAACCAAATCAAAGTCGACGTAAGATCAAAATGTTGGAAAGAGAGTTGGCAAACACAATAATGCAGAGAGACAGAGAAAGAGGAGATGCTTTGAATATGGACTGGTCTGGATGTATCTCTGCTCTTCTAAACGTTGCCTGGGTATTTAAATCTCTATGTGTCATCAGTGCAACTTGGGGCTTTATTTAAAGCATTTTTGTGAAGAACTTTCTGATTTTGCACTGTGTAAATATTTCTAAATGTGGAGACCTTCAGTGAGAGACATCATAAAAATGCGGGCAATTGCAGACAAGATTAGTTAGTATCTCCCAAAAGTATTCTGCCATTCCGCCTGTCTTATCTTCAGAGTCTGCTGCTGACCTTAATTGGCACTTTGTGGTCACTTCATTTAAAACGATGCACACAACCAACACTCCAGTAGAGCATGGGGTAGTCTTTACGCACACAGGAGTGCAAAAGATACTATCAACTTTCCAAGATGTGCTTTTGCACCATGTGTGAACTGGAGATGCCTGAATAGCTCAGTGACTTTCTCAATTTATGCAGTGATGTAACCTGTAAGTAACCCCTAACTTCTGGGCGGCCATCTATTCCACCCTTCATCTGACAGGGCTCGACTTACTCCCCTCCTCCTCCTCTCTCCTCCTCCTGACACCCCATCCATTGGTTTTAATTAATCAGCCGTGGAGGGAGATTTATTCAGTCCCTGCCCAATGGGATCCTTTGGTATGTGGCCCCAATGGTAGCAGGTTGAGAAGCCACGGTCTTCACTGTCTTTAGGCCCATTACTCTCACCTCACAGCCCACTCATAAAGAGAGCTTTGAGTGTCCTGTTTTTGGGGGGATCCGGTGGGCTTTTTGTCTCATAATAGCCGAGTGGATTCAGTCACTGCAGACAGACATGTTTACTAAACTCAGTGAAGGTGGAGTGAGGGAGATTACGTGTGCCACTTTGAATAACTGAAGCCTGATTATTGGCTGCGGAAAGTCTGCAAAATGACATGTTTTTTTGCTTGTGCCGCAGGAAAGGATCACTTTGGACTGGGTGTTATTCTAAGCTAATTTGAGTATTAAACATAACGGTATCAGGAGTGGCTGATGTAAATGAGTGGTTGAAATTCTAAATGTGTATATTTACATAATTCTGATGTGAATATAAAAGAAGGTGAACATCAGCCATGGCACTACACAAATTACTGGGTGCTTAACTTCTAAAATACATACATACATTTTTTGTTGTTTTCATCGGTGCACCCCCTAATTCTGACATGTTTGAGACCGTACTTCCTCTGCACGCCCTGTTTTTTGTTTGTTGTCAAGAGGCTCTTATGACTTTTCTGATGCAACAGAAGCACATACCTCAAGGGGTGGCCTTTATCCCCTTTGGCAGAGCTCTACATAGCACCTAAAATGCTGTAGGAGTGCAATGAGATCAGATTGCCTGAGCTGCATTTGGAACTGCTTGTGTGAATGCAAATGAGTCCCTGACTGCAATAAAGGTCAACGTTGTAGTGTGCAGGTAGTATAACAAATAATTGTCTATATTTCAGCAGAGTTACCAAATACTGTCACCATATCTCTCATGTCCAAATGTATCGCCATCAACAAATGTTTATCTTTTAAACAGGATATCTTAAATATTAGATAAATTAAGTTGTCAATAAGGTGTGAACTGCAATCCGTCTCAACTGGATCTAGACACAATCTAGATATACAATTTGAACAAGACCACAGACCCATATTTATATATATATATATATATATATATATATATATAACTGACACACACACACACACACACACACACACAATGATCGTTGATCAACTCTCCTTTCACTGTTTGGACAGATGTCTCCAGTCTGATGACATTCCCTACATCTTCTTCCTGCATTACCTTTTTTCATCCCGGTTTCCTTCCCACGATATTCAGCTCCACCCCAGTTCGACATCTCACATTAGTTTGCCAGATCTTAATGCCACAAGCGGGGATATTTTACATGGTTTTGACCCAGGACTCCCATGTTCTGCCAGGTGACTACAGCTCATTAATGCCTGTTTTAAACATAATAAATGAATGTCACAAGGTAGCACATTACGTAACACCATTTGTTTGAGGGTACATATGCTTTTTCAAAAATTTGGATCAGGTGTGATCTTTCTGTCACGCTTTCTCTCTTATTCTTCCCCACACACGCACAAAAAAAAGCAGCTACCTGGGTGGAAATAGGGATGAGAATTAAGTTCAGTAGAGACTGTGTGTACTCTGTGATTTGAACTGTGTGAACGAATGTGTGAGCAACTGCATACAACTACACATTAACTGATACTTATTTCAAAGAGTACAAAGAGTTGTACTTGTTTTTTTTCAGTTTGTGCTAGAGCTATTATGGGACACTTATCTAAAGGACTGTGAGGGTAGAGGGATCAGATGTAAAAAGATGTACATATGTAATATTTGGTTGTTGGATAAACCATGAATGATCTTGTCTTTATTTTGGCTACTGTCTAATGGTGATCCAGGGTTTAAACCAGTGCATGCCACTGCAACAATGACCACTCAAAAACATAAAATGTCCCTTCACTACAACCTCCCTGCTCCCAATTGTCCATAAAACCAAGGGCAAAATAACAGCTGTTAGCTGGCGTCTTATTTTTTTTGATAGTATAAGCTGTCAACAATTATTTTGTGGGCTAAACTAAGAAAAACAAGTGTACCTTGTACATTACACTCACAACATTGCCAAAGATACTTCTGTCTGTGAAATAACTTTCAGCATCCAGAAGGGAGACTGTGAGCTGTCAGTGTCAACAGGATCAGTTTAGTTGATGTATGATGTCTTCAGCTTTAATTGTCAGATATGATATACCAGCAGGTTGTCATAATTTCCATATATAAAAAAACTACATAGAAGATTCAACACTTAATATAATTCCACTTTTGAATTTAATGATTAGAATAGTGAAATTGTCATTTTAAGTAGCACATTAATGTAGTTATCACAAAATGTGACCTACAGTAAATTGTCTATAATTAAAGATAAAACTAGTCTGATATAATGTGTAATCAATCCTTGCTCAAACATTGATGAACATTGCTAGAAATCACAGTGGAGTACAAAATGTTGCGTGTGTGTGTGCATAAATCTCTGTGTGCAACTATAGACATGTTTGTGTGTGTGTTGTGCGTTCAGTACCCTGAGTGCAACTGTGGCATGCCATAGATGTATTAAATGATGAACTCTGGAAACCACATATGTGGGAATGCTTAAGGTATATAAATATTACTTCTACTTCAGTATAAAATCCTATTTATTACATTGTTTTACTTGCTAGTCCCGAGCAATATTTTTACTATTGTTACAACCTTTATTTCTGACACTTTTAGACACATTTCACTTGATTATTGGGTATCTGCCCACAAATGCACGTGTAATTATGTCATATTTTTGCTTAAAAAAGCAACGTAAACTTACATTGAGGAAGACTTGCATATGTGCACACAGAGAGACAGCTTCCCGTGAGAGGGGTGAGAGTAGTGACCTGTCAGTAAAATACCATTGCTCTATAGGAGGTGTCTCTAAATAAAATTCTTTCAGACAGGAAACGACACGCACAGTCAGCAGTTGCATGATATTAACAAATCACATTTTGTAGGCAAGATTATCAGGCCTTTGCAGAACTCTGCACTCTACTGTGTGCCTTCTTGATGCAATTGTATTGAAGAGCTGTGACAGACCTCTTTAAAAGCTCTGAAGATGACCTAACGAAGTGTGTGAGAGATGCAAGTTATACAGGGAACTTTCAAAATAAGAAAAGTGTTAATGTTGTACATTTAGTCTTCAAATGTCTGTCCCACTATTTTGATACTGTGCAAAAGCACATTTGTATTTTTCAACTGAAGTTTAAAGATCATCATCAAAGGAGAGGAAAGGAAAGGAAAGGAAAGGAAAGTAGTCTCAGGTGTGTGTTCCATAAACTGAAAGGAAGTTTGTAGTTCCTGCTGCAGTGGACAGGATCTCTTACAGACATGGCTGCAGCTGTCAGGAGACGTCAGTTTGAAAGGTTCGTGCTGCTGTTGTCTGTCAAACTGGTCGTGTGTGTGTGTGTGTGTGTGTGTGTGTGTGTTATGCAGTCTGCGAAGCTGAAGTGCTCTCTTTGGACTGTGAGAGGAGGGAGAATGATAGGAAGCAGCATTGAGGGGAAAGTGCATCTGGGATAAAACTGAATTGCTGTTGCTGTGAGAGCAAAACCAATATTTTATTTATCTAATACTTCATTTATGTCAATTTTACAAAAGAATTAGGTTGTGATACTTGATTCTTGATACACTAACAGTGTTTTGAGTTTGCAATTTTAGATATCTGTTGTAGTCTGTGTACTATTAATCTTTTCTTTGAATACCCTGTTTCACATTTATACATTTTCACACGGTAAATGCAGGTACAACTACAATCTGTGCTTGCTGTCAGTGAGCAGCTCCATCAGAGCAATTCAAATGTGAGAGCTCAGCTTAAGGGAAACTCAACAGTAGTTTTTGAAGGGTTATGCACTCAACCTCACCACCTACAAATGGTACAGCATTTATTCCCTTCACATTACACCTGCAGCCCTTTGTAGAGTGACACGTTTTGGGGTAAATCGCACTGATCCTGCCAAATGTCACTTCCAGTCTGAGCCTGCACAACCCACATCAGCGTTTCTTCAGTTCTAGGCACTGAGCTGGCAGACTTTTCAAGCTCAGCTTAGCAGAAAAAGAAGAGTTAGGGACTTTTGTCATGGTATTTTTTCAACGGCTGTTTGACAGACAGTTGGTGTCCAACCTGTGAGATTATGATTATAGAATAATGAATCAGCTGTCCACCGTAGTGCTGCCAGCAAGGATGTACTGTTTGTGCTAAATGTACAGTAGCAGCGGGCTCAGATTATAATGAGACTTACGCTAATCATGAACAAATCAGGGACTGAGACAGTACCTACCTATCTGGCATCTTTGTGGTTATTTGCTGATGGAGCAGACCATCCTAGAATACATAAAATAATACAATAATATAAAATGTAAAATAATTAAAACATTGTGATAAAAAGCATATACAATACAGTTAAACAACATAAATGGATAAAATCCAAATGGCATTGGATGCAGTACGAGTTAAAGGTGGATAAAATTAGCATCAGTGTTGACATTGTTGGTTCTCAGTGAGCCATTTCTTAACATTACACTGAATAATAAGATGGGGACTCTATAAGTGATAGTGGTACTGAATTCCATTAATTGTGCAGGAAACCTTTCCTGCTGTTGAGGCTTCACATTTAAAGCTTTTCACTGGCAAACAGCTCAAGGCATGGCTTGGCACGCCTAACCCCCCAAATATAGACACAACCTATAATGGGTCCAACGTGTCACCGGACCTAGATCACTTGTATTCAAGATGCATTTTTTTCAGCTTTGGATTATATATTCTGCTAAATATATTCTGATGATCAAACTGAATTGGTTTCACTTAATTATTCTGACATTAGACTGACTGTCCTGAAGCAGCAACAGGGCTATAATAAGTCAACGCTGGAACTCCAAAGAGACCTTGGAAAGAGAGCAAAGTTGCAAACTAAATAGAAGGAGAGAGACGGGAGGGGGGCATGTGCGGTCTTATATAAAGCCCAGATGGTCCCAGAGAAGCACGTGACAGAGAAATGGAGAAATATGCAGAGAGGAGTGTCTGTCTGACTGACTGACTGACCAGGGGGCTCCCGGGAGCCAACACCAAAGGCTACAACACCTGGGCGGAGAGAGGCAGACATCGGGGTCAGTGAAGGGAGAGAGGGATGTCATGAAAAACACAAACTTTCCCCCACAGGGATCAGCCAATATATGGAGTTTGATACTGCTCTGATTTCCACTGGATGTTCAATGAATTTCAAATCTAACCCTCAACCCTCTGTCTTTTAAATTTCTTCAGTTGTTGTGTTCAGTTCTTTCTACCTGTTATTTTTCGCTAAAGCACTGTGGGTTTGCTCTGCACACTTTTCCCCAGTCTGTCTCCACTTCTACTTAAACTAGTTTCCTATAAACAACAGCTCTACAACCTTCAGAGAATGTGTGAACTTGTGGGTCATACTCCTACCCTGTAGCTGAATGGATCAACAGTGATAACATAACAAAAGCTTTTCAAGCTACAAGAGACGTGGTGCTCAGTAGATCCTGCTTTCTGGTCCGCCGAGGCTGTTGTTGTTGGATAAATAGTTATTTACGTACAACTTTGTCTTGAGGATGCATTTGTGGATTTGGCACTTAATATGCAGTAAAACTGACTTGACACACTTAATGTGTGTCATGTCAATTTAATTTAATTTGATCACAAATCACAAATGTTTGTGTGTTTTGTTTCTTTAGTATCTGGTTTATTGGCCATTTTTATTTAGTGGAAAATCGAGAGCAAATGTTTTTGCATGTTTGCTTAAAAAATAACAAAAATGGGGTGCCGACCATGAACCTCCGCCTCCAGTTCAAGTGCAGCCAGGGACCTTTTGATGCATTTCTCCTGTCATCTCTCTCCACCATCTGTACCGAAGACTTATAATGCCTCCAAATGGTTTAAAAGAAAAATTATGAATACATTTTCAAAGTAGACTACGTATCTGTCGATCAACAAATCAATTAATTGACTAATTGTTGCAGCTCTAATGGCACTGGTCACATCTGGCTGACTCTTGATCAGATTAAGTAGGTAGTTCATTCTGCAACACTCAGTAACAACATTTAGACAGCAAGGACATTAAACTCTTTATAACATCATGATAATATGATAAACTATATCCTTTTAATAATGATGACCTGTGTTTTAAGTTATAATCACACTATTCTAGTGTTGGCTTTTTGTTTAATTCAAACTTTTTTGTTTGGCTTTCTATGCTGCTGTCAGACTAGCAGAAGCTGTAATTAAGATTACTTCCGACTGATTCTGAGGCTTTTTTAATGCTAAATATATCAACTGAATTAGGTATCAGTAACCCAGTGACTGGTTTTCTCTGTAAAAGAACACCCTCTGCACGAGTCCTCTACTTTGGAATTTATTCACTTTGCCACAGAATATAAACTTCATATAGTTGACACTGTGCCTGTCTGCAGTATGTCAGGTGAAAGGTACACCAAGGATTCAGGAGTCATTGTTATTCAGTGTTCTCTCTTCTTTCTGTCTGTCTAACTGTCAGTGTGTGTGTGTGTGTGTGTGTGTGTGTGTGTGTGTGTGTGTGTGTACACACCTGGGTGCTGATAGAAAACGTAGATGTACGAGGTGTACAGCAGAGCAGTGGGTACAACAAGAACACACACAGCTGCACACTGTGTCTCTGTGTCTCAGACACTCCATTTTCTTTCCAAAGTTAACTCCAGACGGAGACGTCGCAGTGCGGGCCCGCTGCGTCGGCCCGCTGCATCGGCCCGCTGCGTCGGCGGGCTTGCTGCTGGGGGGGTTTCGCTCACACACTGCTGTGTGACCGTGGCTTCACTCTGAGCGTCTCCTTACCAACAACACGTGTGTTTGCTGATCTTCCTGTCCGTCCCCACCCGCAGCCTCCACTCATGCAGAAAGAAAGGTCAAGGATGCTGGAGAAATGCTCTTTGTTTTGCCCTCCTGACATGCAAGCACAGCCAGACTCAAAGGCAAATTACGGCACTTTGTGGAAAATAAAGCAGCTGTTTGTTTTATGTGGTTGTTGCTGTTTTGCTGTCCGATATTTTTTTTTCTGTGTCTCATTAGTCACGCTTGGCGCTGCCTCAAAGATGGACTGCAGCACCATGGGGGCAAAATGTGGTGGTTGTTTTCAGTTGTTGTGGTTGTTTCTGTTGACATTTTTTTGCTGATGAACAAGATGTCTCTGTCTCTGTGTCGGAAGCATGCGTTCATCTGGGAGAGGTGTGTGTGTGTGTGTGTGTGTGTGTGTGTGTGACAGAATTACGACAAAATACAGGGTTCTTACAAAGTCTTAAAAGTTTGGAAAATGCTTAATTTGAACCGTTTTCAAGGTTAGGAATATGCTTGAATTCAAATATACTCCTTGAAAAGTTCTTGATTTTCAACATAATCTAGTGTTTCATCATGGAAACCAAAAACCTTTTTAATATTTCAGATTAAATTAACCCATTGTCATATTTGTTTGTCTCCTGAATTTAGATGGACATATTTGGTTTAGGTACCTTCAAAGTACTTGGAAAGTGCTTGAATTGTACTGCTCACATTTACAAAATATAAATGTCACTTTATTGCTCTCACAAATTCTGCTGCAACAACTTGTTTGCAGATAGTGCTGCTTACAAACCTCATTATGGAAGTTTAACTATAATACTTGCCATTCAGTGTTTATAGTGAAGTTGTTTACAGGAATGTACTGTATTACCTAATGAGAATTGTGTGATTTGAACTAAGTTTTTACAGCAAAATGAACAGTTTGCTGTAAAGAAGACTAGAATTCACATTTGTGTCAGATTGAAAGCCTTTTTTTTTTTTTAAATACAAGTTGAGCCTTTAAAAAGCAGCCTCTGCAATACACAGATAACATGGCCAACATGAATGAATGAATGAGGCTTTTATTATTGTGCCATGTATTAAACTGTACATAGCCCACATAGGTTTACAAGACACCATACATTTATATAAGCCAGAGCCGGAGTGCTGCATCTACATTTTCAAACATGAAAACGCCCAAACATCCAATCTTTACTTTCTATAACAGAATTCATAAATCAAAAACATTTATTATTATAATAATAATAATAATAATAATAATAATGGGAAAATCAGAGGAAATACTTAAATAGTCCATCTTGCTATCTTTGTGGCAAGTCGGTAAACTTAAATGCATCAAAACTAAACAACAATTCCAATGTTTCAATCATCTGTACATGTTTCAGGGTTAAGTCAAGGAAAAGTAACTCTTAAATCATCATAGTTTCTACATTCTAGTTTCAAACGTTTTTTCTTCTAATTATTTTGGAATCTGCCAACCTAAATAGCTTGGTTGAAGAATACCAGCTCTCAACTGTGTAACTGAAGATGTTTGATGTCAAGCTAAACAACAAGATTCAGGGCCAAACATTTGTTTGACATGCACATATGCCCTTAATTTTGGCTTTGACAGGCTATTTTTTACACAGTTTTTCTTACAGTTAAGATTATAACACAAATGATTCCTGTAGTTATGCAGCATAACCACCTCCTCAAATATTAAGTAGAGCTGTTCTGCCCATTAAGAACTGTGTTTTACTCCACATAAATACCTAGTTTGGTTCTGTCCTCTTCCATTTTAATTAGGCGATGCCACAGTTTGATCAACATTAACATTTCCGTTGTACTGACCCTGATATCCTACTCACGTCACCCTGGATTGGCAGAATGGAATGTAAAATTACTAAAAACCCTGCATAATTTTAGTTTTTGTAAATGAGACATCCGAGAGCAGCAAGTCAAGTCATCTATCTTTACAGTTATTGACAAGTATTTTCTTTTTCAAAAAGAGTGTGCAAAATGCATTTATTTTCCAGCAAGAGCACGAGTGTCTTCATGTGCACCCACAAAACACAGACAGACAGACAGACAGACAGACAGACAGACAGACAGACAGACAGACAGACAGACAGACAGACGGACACAGCTGAGGTTACGGACGAGGTCAGGAGAGAGGGACCATCTGATGCCAGCAGATGGAGTGATGGAGAGATGGTGGAGAGGAGAGGAGAAGCTGGGAATCAGGACGACAAGACCAAATGCTTATCAGCTGTTCTTAAGGCACTGATTTCACTTTACTGTCTGCTCCAGCGTGCCCACCTTATGCTATTCTTTGGGGTAGAGAAGAATGGTATTTTACAGAAAATGTTCAACAACTGTGAGCACATGAATAATTCACTTCTACATGCATCCCAAATATGTTTATTATTTACCATCATTGCATTATACTGATGAAACTAATACTTTGAGTACATCAGAATCTGATTTGGCCAAATACAGTAAAGGAGGCCTTTCAGGATGCTCTTCTAATACGTGTGTTTTAACGTGCCCAGTGCAGCTGTTCAAACTCCTGCAGCAACGCTATCTCAGAAACACATTCGCTTTCCTGTCACCTGAAGTCACCTCTGTCTCTCTCCCTGTCTTTGTTGTAGAACGGAGCTGTTCCAGGCGAGCCAGTGGCGAAGGATGAAAACTCCCGGAGAGGGAACTGGGGCAACCAGATTGAGTTTGTCCTCACCAGCGTGGGCTATGCTGTGGGCCTGGGCAATGTCTGGAGGTTTCCCTACCTCTGCTACAGAAATGGAGGAGGTATGCATTTCAATGTGGAGCCTAGTTCATTTCTGTTGATTTACTAGTGGTCGACATAATTAGTGCTGGCCATTGGCACAACATGTAAATTGAGAAGAGTGCGGTTTGAGTACTTTAAATGCACAGTATGTAATTTCTGCCGCTATGGGTCTGTCACTTAAAACAATAACAAAATACATAGTTTGATGTTGTCATGAAGTAGCATGGGATCATGGGAATTGTTGTCTTCATTTTCATGATAATCGTACTCAGGCAGAAATCATGTTCTCAGTAAATGTATGTACGTCACGTTTTTTCACGTCATATTGTTTTAATGAAGTAGCCACAAGTAACGTTAGCTAATGTAAGGTTAACTTTTTCACTTGACATTAGAGGAGTTGACTACCCAGACAGCTATTGTAGCTAACGTCATGTGGTGTTCAACACATAGTTATTTTTAGTACAATTGATTTGACCACTGATAATGGCACTGAGCTAACCCACGATTGATTTTGTTACATAACGTTAGCTACAGTAGCTTAGCTAGCTGTAAGTAAGGAATTTAAAGCGCCATTAAACAATAGTTACGACAAGACCATTGTAGCAAATTGAATGTTTTGGTTCGCAGGTGCATATGATTGACTCCCAACAGCTCTGGCAAAAGTATGTTAAAAACATGCCCAAAGTAAATCCATTACTAAGTTTGTGTGTTCTTCACAATTACTAGCTGGCTTTAAACTATGGATGTGCTATAACTGTTGCTCCATCAAAATTTAAGTAAAGTTTCAGCTAGTAAAGACTTTACTAATGTATGAAATGGTTGCTTGGAAACATCTATGTAAACCAGAAGTTACAGTAACAATACATTAATGTGACTTACATATAGTTTAAGGGGGAAAACTGTAAATTCAGATTTGACTGTCAATCTTTTGTAAATTTAGGCATCACTTGCTTTTTTCATACATGCAAAAAAAATTGTGTTTCAGGTAATTTAGTCTGTTACTGGCATAATGTGTAATTTGAAGTATTCACTGTTGATAGTCTTGTGTTTGTTGGTTTGTTCACCAGCGTGTTACGGCTCACTGTATGTGCATAGCGTCATTCCAAAGCAACTTTTTAAGCATCAACTCTAGCTTATACAAATTATTGTTTATTGGAGTGTGAATGCTGTCAAAATGTGTATGAGTGCATAGAAGGCAGCCAGCTGTTGCATGCTGCTTCCGCTGACGTGCTGCTTCCACTGCAGCCGCTGTATTCAAGGCATAAAAACATGATAGGAACAAACTATACTCAAACTCTGTAGCTGTCCATTTGTTTTGGCTCTGGTCAAATGCTGATCCTTAAAAAGATTTAACTGACTAAAATGCGTTCTAAATAGTACTAGAAAATGTGCTACAAAAATACCAAAGTATAGTAAAATTCGGTCTATTTGTTCAAGATCTTGTAACTCAGTGACTCAGACCTTGCCTTGGCATCTATCCTACTTCAGTTCATATGTATGCGCTGCAAATATTTGGATTAGTGTTTTGCATGTAGAAGACCTGCATTACCATACAAGGACTCATTATATCTCAGCCCTGCATTAGCTCATACACAGCTGCAGATAGTACAGAGCGGACAGGAGAGCTGAGCTTTACCAGCAACTCACACAGAACGATAAGGATTTGATATTGTACAATATCAGCTGGTTGCATCGACCTAGTTCTCACACACACACACACACACACACACACACACACACACACACACACACACACAAACAGACGATGCCTATAGATGACTGTCTGGTTTCTGGTCCAGTCTGAACCACCAGGGAATTGCTGCACCACTGAACAGACTCAGCTGCACTTGCAGTGACCTCTCTGCGCTCTCAGGGGAGGTTACTGTGACAGATGAGGTTCAGTTTAAGTTTTGTTTAATGTTTTCTTTTTTCTTTCTTTTTACAGATTGCAATATCCTTCAAGTTTTTTTTATATATTTCTTCCGATCACATGACACGTCTAATTTATGTAGTAATTTGCCTGCAAGAATTTATCTGGACAAACACAAAGGTGTCCTCACATCAACAGTAATAAAGCACTAAAATTTGACATCTTAGAATACAATTTTCATCCCTTCAGACGCTTTTGTGCAGCCCACTCTGTCTGTTACATGCATGTTCTACATCTTCCCAGAATGCAGACCAAGACAGTGACTGAGTGCACGTCCTGTTGTCTCTCCCTTCCAGGTGCCTTCATGTTACCATACTTCATCATGCTGGTGTTCTGCGGCATTCCCCTCTTCTTCCTTGAGCTATCCTTCGGTCAGTTCGCCAGCCAGGGGTGTCTGGGAGTGTGGAAGATCAGCCCTATGTTCAAAGGTCAGTGTCAATGTGTTTATGTAATTGTTTAAATCACATACACACTAAGGTGAGTGTGTTTGTTTGTGGTGTGTTTAATTGTTCTGGTGATTTTCTTGCACTAATGATCTCAAAACAGAGAAGTATCTCTGCACAGAAAGATCACAAACTTCCACAGCCATCAGTCACCCAGCTTTTAGAGGTCTGTTACGGTCAGGACTCAGTTGTTGTTATGCAAGTGTGAAGTGAGATCATTATAAAGGATCCAGCCTCGGCAGCTTGTTGTCATGTTAGATTATCTTTGGTGGATATATTACGATATAGTGAGTAATAGAAAACGAACACTTGAGGCTATGATGGAATTATGTGTTAGCAACAGAACAGTGAGGATTTACCCAACTACATAATGCTTGTGTGCTGACAAACTTAGAAATAAGTCAGACATAACAGATATATCGACCATTTTAAGAGTTCCAAGTCCAAAACAGAAAGTAGTACTTTTATTGTAAGGCAGCGGCTTCTAGCATGATGCTGACCCACCATGTTCAAGGCAACAATTTCTTTTTCTCCCTTCAGGTGTGGGCTATGGCATGATGGTGGTGTCCACCTACATTGGAATCTATTACAACGTGGTCATATGCATCGCCTTCTACTACTTTTTCATGTCCATGACAAACTTGCTTCCATGGACCTACTGCAACAACCCCTGGAACACACCGGACTGCAGTGGGGTGGTGGGCAGCAGCCTCAAGCTCAACGCCAGCCTGGCTAATGCTACCACAAGCCTGGTAGCCGGGGTGTCCGAGGTAGTCAACCGCACCAAGAGGACCAGCCCCAGTGAGGAGTATTGGAAGTAAGTCTTTGAAGTACATCAAGAAGATTCAGAATTAATCACCAAACCCAAGATCCATAAAGATGGTCAAAATAATATCACATCATAGTTTTAGTCCTTAAGATCCTTTGATAGTAGACTTAGTTTTTTAGGTTTTGGCAAGTTATGCAAGTAACCTGTATTGTGTTTTGACACAGGTCAAAATTGACATGCCCCTATAAGATAAGCTTGCACCTCATGTTTGTGGATAGAGTTCAAATATTTGGACTAGATTTGCCTGAAAGTGTGGCAGCTTCTGTTCTGAGCAGTGTGCGACAGGGCCATCAGCTGTGACACATGCAGGGGGTTTCTCATATTACCATTGTTCGGTCTTTGGCACAACTCTGTTTTAATTTTACAACCACAAAGCACTTAACAAATCAACGTTAACACTCTCCTCGCCAAAAAAACCCAAATATGTTTATTTCTTACTTCTCCCTCACTCCTGTAATTTTTGTGTCTGTGTGTGTCATGGCGATTTTGTTACGACCCACCAGACCCATTTACTACTTCATCCAGATCAGAATGTTGAGCTAAACATAAATTAAATTAGTCCATCAACGTCTCCAAGGCTTGCTCAGCCGTATACCTCTTCACAGGTTCTAATATTACTTCGGCATAAATCTCCTATCCTATCGCGATCTCCTATCGCAGATCATTTTCTTCACTTGATTTTATTTACCCAGAAGTGCTGTACTATTTCACAAGATCTGTAACAGAGTTTCCGATGGTATAACAGTGAAAACATGGATTGCCGGAAAATCTCATCAGTTGTGGGGAAAGAGTTCTAGAGTACTAGATCGTGTGTGTGAAACCCAGTTCAGACCTAAGATTTGCTACAAGACGAGTTGTAACTTGCAAAAACTTGACGCAATGTGCAACATTCTGAAACTTGCCAGAAACCGTCTCGTCTGGAGTCTTTGGTCTGACCTGGCCTTAAGGTCATTGAGGGTGCATCCAATTGCACCTGCTGTTCATGTTCATATACAGTAGGTGTAGCTACACTGTGTAAACAAAAGTTTGGTGAAGTGAAATATAAATCAGTGGGATGTGGTGATCACTTATCCTCTCTGTCACATTGCACACCAGGATGATCTAGAGGAGATGTACAATCAGCTGGATGAGGGAAGAGAGAGAGAGAGAGAGAGAGAGTGGACAGGAATGAGTCGGCTGTAATTGTCTCAAGATTGTTCATTGTGAACCTACTCAGGTTGTCACACCTAAACTGGGAGAGCACAGGGCTGCTGCTGAGTAAGCAACAAATGTGTCAGAAGCACTGAGGTTTCTGTGGTGTTTTTACAGCAGCCTGATGTTGGTCGCACATGACTTTCCCCACAGTGGATCATCAAGTATAATGATGTAATCTACATTAAACAAACTTAAATTTGCAGTAAACTTGTGTTTTCTATCTAAATGTGAATACTGGTTGGTGAGTTTAATCAAAAGTCAGTGTTTTACAATTGTTTAGTATTGTCTATTATTTCTTAGTTGCTGCACATTTCCATTGAGTATGTGGTTTGCTTACTCATAGAATCCACTAACCATCAACATGCTAAAAACAGTCCTGCTCCTTGGATGTCTATCCTCAATGTCAAAGAGTCTGCAACAAAATAGCATGACTTTGCCTCCTGCTGTCATATCTTATTTCATCTGTCCTCCCACCTTTGGCCTTGTGTGATGCGCTGGGCATGAAAACACCAAGGTCAGGACATAATCAGTGTCATGGCAATGCTCTTAATCAAGGCCATTTATGTTGATGATACGTCACAGGTCTATTTTTCACTTTACATCAGCAGACTTGGCTCGACATCCATTTAACACCCGTAAATAGGATTTCAGAGCAAACCGTGTTTGGAGAAAATTTGTAACATGAGTCACATATCCATTGCTTCTACCTCCAATTTCTAGTTAGTAATGGAGCAACACAGGACACCAAAAATCCAGTAACAATACTACAAAGTAATAATACCACAAAGAAGAACTTTGCCCAATGGTTATCTTTGGTTATGTAAGTAGCACTTGCATTGCCTTTAACAATGACAAATGTTAGTTAAAAATCACATGAAAGTAATGTTTACTTACCCGTGTTGTGAAAGTGTAAAGCTACATATTTTTCAATTTTGCTCAGTGCTTTGAAAACGTGAAATGTCTGAAATGCTCTTCTAAAAGAAAAAACAACTAATCTAAAGCAACTAGTCCTAAATCCAGGATCTCCCTCTCTTTCTCAGACACTATGTATTGAACATCTCTGATGATATTGGAAACTTTGGAGAGGTCCGTCTCCCTATCCTGGGCTGCCTGGCTGTGTCCTGGATTGTCGTCTTTCTTTGTCTCATCAGGGGCGTTAAATCCTCTGGAAAGGTCAGCCTCACTCACACACACATACGCAGAAACCACGGCAAACTGTGTCACCATATTTCATGCAGTCTTATGCACAGGCATTCTTAACTCTCTTCATTCTAGTAGGTTTTGATACAAAAAAATTAGTTCTTCCAACTGATTGGGTGTGTGTGTGTGTGTGTGTGTGTGTGTGTGTGTGTGTGTGTGTGTGTGTGTCTGTGTCCAGGTGGTGTACTTCACAGCCACATTCCCCTATGTCGTTTTGACCATCCTGTTTATACGTGGCATCACCCTGGATGGAGCCATCAATGGGATCAAGTACTACCTGACTCCACAGTGGCAGAAGGTCCTTGACGCAAAGGTATTCATTCGCTTAAACAGACAGATGGCAAGATTAACTTTTTGCCTTCTTTTTACTCCTTCTGACTGCACGTGGGTTTGTTTTTGTAGGTGTGGGGAGATGCTGCATCACAGATCTTCTACTCCCTGGGCTGTGCCTGGGGGGGTCTTATTACCATGGCTTCCTACAACAAGTTCCACAACAACTGTTTCAGGTTGGTACTCCAGACTCCAGATGAACAAAAACAAACTATGGTTTAAATTGTCCAATAGTTCCCAAGATTTTGGGAAATATTTTTCATTCTGTTATGTTTAATTATTTTGTATTTCTATTTGCTTTCTTGCTGAGACTTAGATGAGAAGATTAATGCCACTCTTTTGTTAGCTTAGCTTAGCATAAAGACAGCTAGCCTGGTCTAATCCTAAAGTGACGAAAATCTGCCTACCAGCACCTCTAAAGCTTTTTATCTGGTCTTTATCAGATCTGTGAGAACAAGACGACTTAAGGTTTTAAGGAGGGTTATGTTCTGGGTTGTTTTTTGCCTGGGGGCAAACAAACAAAAAGTAACGTTTTGTTGGTAGGCTTTAAGGTTTTACCTTTGGACCCAAGCCAGCGGTTTTCCCCTTTATTCCCGTATTTGTGTTAAGTTAAGCAAATGGGCTGCTGGCCATAGCTTCATACATCTAAAATCTCACTCTTGAAAGTGTGTACATATTTTTCCTAAACATGTGAAACTGTTCCTTTAAGAGATTAGCTGAAACTTTCACAATAAGGGAGAAACTATTGGAAGAAAAGCCAGGTACAGTTTTCCTAATTGTGGCTAATAAAAAGTCCTTCAAGTTATACAAACACTAATGCTGTTGTCAAGCAGAAATATGTACTTAACTAAAACAAAGACAGCTTGATGACCATGCATGTTCCAATTCATGCAGTTGGATTTTTGCAAAGCGTTAATGAATGCAAGCCTTCTGCAGCAACACTTTCATCCTTAAACTGAATTTACAGCATTAAAAAGAAACATAAAAAATTGGAAAAGTGCCTGCCTGCCTGCCTCTGTGAATATGACCATGTTCTTTTTGTATCAGGCTATGTTGCTGCATCGTTTCAGCGACACAGACCAGCACCTTAGTATTTGCACTAATCAGAGAGGCCAGGCAGAGGGAGTGTGAAGATGTGGAGTTGTATGAGAAGAGGCGAGACCAAGTAGAAGGAGGAAATGGGTAGAGAATAAACTGCATGTTACTGGAGGCTCCAGCACAGAGGGAAGAGACAGACAGGGGGAGAATCAGTCAGAGCTAGAGAGTGGTCAGGAGCCAAAGAGAAGCAGGAGAAGGTGAGATAAGGTAGGACAGGAGGAGGGAAAGAGATAATGTGTTTTTTGAGACTTGTGTGAAGAGGCTTGCACTGTGCTTGAATGCCATGGGAGCAAACGATAAGTCGAGGAAAAGGTTAAGACTGAGGAAAGGGGACAAATGAGCAGATAAGGAGGGGAAAAGATGTAATTTACTCTCCTGAGCTTGTCCGCGCATGTTGACGGAGTGAGAGGGAGGGAGGGGTGGAGAGGGTGGGGACAAAGTCTGAAGATATAATTTGTCCCTCTGCCAGGAGCTTGAGGTTGTGCTATCTGTGCAAACAGCTGCATGGCGGCCTTAATCAGCTTGTGTTGTGCAGCCCCGTCCCTGAAGAGTCACTCTCTGCACTCCTGCAACACCACCAATTGGTGCACATGCAGAAGTGCAGAGTGTGTAGGACCGAGCAAAGGGGCCTGATTGGTGGTTTGTGAGGAGCCCGAGAAAGGGACTGCATCAAAGGCGCATCTGTGATAACTCCTAACATCAAATGTGAGGAAACACATTGCAACCACACAATTCCCTTGTTGAGGACAGAGTTAAGATGTTCTGAAGGTGTTCTCCAGGCTCCTTCCAGCAGTGTGCAGCTGAAACAGGTGCTGCTCAGATCAAGGACAGCAAACTTCAAGGAATGTAAGGGACCAGAGCACACTGAGTTTCAGCTTTTAACAGTGCAAACAGACTGACTACACTAAGGACGTTTTCACACCTCACCCGCTTGGTGCCGTGTGATCACAGTGATCACACTCAGGTGCGGACCACAACAACCACACAGAGACCCTTTAAAAGAGATGTACTCTGTCGGGTTCCAGACAAACTCTGGAGTGTTTCGGTTGTAGAGGCAACATGATCCGACCTCGATCAGATCAAACTACGTGATATTCTCTGCAAGTTTGAGCAAAAGGGCTCCTGTAGCCAGGTGTGCTTTGCATTCTGGGATGCAGCAGAGCACACAAACTGTTTCTAGTAGCACCAGACAGCCGGAGAATGAACCAGCAAGGTTTCTCTTATGGAAAGATGCACTAGTTCAGAAGAAAGGACCTCCATCCTGTATTTATTTTCTTGCTCCTGCCCCAGACACATCTGACCAATACGTGGAGTGAACTTTCTCATGTGGTTTGTAGTGACGTATTTTACTTCGCTTTGATTTTTCTCTGTACAAAAAGAAACCAAACCAAATATACAAACTCATCAACTGATTGAGACCAGAGTAAATTAACTATAGGTGTGAAAACGCCATAATACTACTGTGTAAAAATTATCTTGACTCAGAGGGAGTAAGCTCAGCTCAGGGTAAGAGATCTCAACCTGATGTTTTCTCTGACAGTAATTCAGACTAAATATTAATTAAATAATGGACAGTAATCCTGGACTAACAAACCAAACTTTCTAAATATATGTTTATCTAATATGAAATATTTGCAGTAAGCGTAGACTGTGCACAAACTAACCGTAGCTATATTCACATTTCTAAACATTTCTCTGTACCAAGAAACTGTGGTTTATGTAGAGAAATACCACATGCTTTCTGAAAATATAAAAGGTTTATGTGCCATTTCACCTGCCCTTGTGCACTTTACCGACCGTGGATGGTTTGGTCAACTTTTAAAGGAAAATGTCACACAAATAAAATGTGCTATGCACTTATGTCTTGCTTCATGCAACTGCAACCTTGTGGCTCTCGTGTCAGGTGGAATATGGAACTGTGGCTCTGACTGTGCCTCATTTGTATGTCACTTTGGAATTAAAGCACCTGCCAAATTAATAAAAGTAAAAATGTATTTAATTTTCAAGACATCTCATTTGTAGTTGTGTGCATTGATAGTAATACTAAGTCTAAGTAAAATCCCATTCCGGAGACGTAAACAATCTTCTTACGGAGGACATGAGCTGCTTTTTTTCGTATCAGCATTGGCATTAATAACAGTGATTCTGGCCTTGATCAGAA
The DNA here is from genome assembly GCA_036023655.1 of Nannoperca australis. Lineage (NCBI taxonomy): Eukaryota > Metazoa > Chordata > Actinopteri > Centrarchiformes > Percichthyidae > Nannoperca > Nannoperca australis. The sequence continues at coordinate 17,658 of JAVQJD010024645.1, read as the reverse complement.
CAAAATCGCCCATCCACTACTTTAGGGATTATTTGGAAGGTGGTTTTCCAGTCTCATCTTTTTTTTCTCTCTTTTCTATACACAGAGACAGCATCATCATCAGTATAACCAACTGTGCGACCAGCGTGTATGCTGGCTTTGTCATTTTCTCCATCCTCGGTTTCATGGCACACAACCTGAACGTCCCCGTTTCAGAGGTGGCCGACCACGGCCCGGGCCTGGCCTTTGTGGCCTACCCAGAAGCCCTCACTCTGCTCCCCATCTCGCCACTCTGGTCGCTGCTGTTCTTCTTCATGCTCATCCTTCTGGGACTGGGGACTCAGGTGAGGCTGGAAAACTGTACTCTACACATCCAATGTACTTACAACCAAATCTAAAATCATATTTGACCATACGACTGCACCACCCCTTAAAATGTGTGTAATACTGGTGTGATATTATAAATCATGTCTATATAGCTCGGGTCAATCAGGTATTATGTTTCACTGATTCAAGGAGTAAAATTTCCCAAAATGTTCCAAGGCCTCACACAGACCTAATGTTGCAAGCTTTCTGATATTGGCTTGTTTTTTTATATTTTGTCATCATCTGTACACATCAGCAACAAACACATCAGGGGTTCTCCAGATTTAGTCTCATGTCCTAGTTTCACACGTTGAGTCAAATTAAAAGAGACCTTTTGTCCCTGTTCTTGCAGTTCTGTCTGCTGGAGACCCTGGTGACGGCAATTGTCGATGAGATCGGTACAGACTGGATCATGAGGAACAAATCCATAGTCACACTGTCAGTGGCCATAGTTGGATTTTTACTGGGAGTGCCACTAACAACACAGGTGAGTCTCTGTCTTTGAATGTAACTTGTTTCCTCTTATTGAGATCAGTTATGACTGTTGATTCTCTGATTTCTGTGTGCAGGCAGGAATCTATTGGTTGCTGCTGATGGACAACTACGCTGCTAGTTTCTCTTTGGTCATCATCTCCTGCATCATGTGCATCTGCGTCATGTATGTTTATGGTAAGGAGGGAAATAAAGTGAATATTCTGGTGTGTGGAGGTGTTCTTAAACTATACATGCTCTCGTGTGAACCATATTTCTACTATGTGGTTTTATTAAAGTACAGTCTGAAAGCAGACACATTTGTTACGGTCACCAGAACGTGGTGGAAAATAAAAAGGCAGAGGGGATAAGTTGGCTGACATTAGCTGGAAAATAACACACAACTTACAGTTATTTATAGTCAAGTCTGTCCAACCAGTTTGATTTCATTACGCATTAGAAACACTAACTGTGAAAGCGGCACATCTGAATGCTAATAAGAGACTAAATCATAGTCTACCCTGCTCAGAGTGAGCGCTGCATTTGATTGAGAAGATGTTTGATGGAGCAGACACATTATCCCAACTCCAAATTAAAAATGGATTAATGTCACCGTACTAACAGGGATTAGCATCATTGGATATGGAACACTTAGTTCTGGACAAATCATGCATCAAATTAATAAAAAAGAAATTCTAGCTAATCCCCAACATACTACAGCCTGTGTGTTAACCTGAGGCAGTACACCTATTATACTGTATTATACCTTATCATTATATGCACATTGTACATGTATACATACATACATACATACATATACACTATCTAAATGTTTACCTTTTTGGAAATAGACAAGACAGAATGAAGGAAATACATTACATTACATTTAGCAGACGCTTTTATTCAAAGCAACTTCCAAGTTAGGAGGTGATCGGGGTCAAACCCATGACCTTTTGGTTGATAGCCACACAGCTGTACCTCTCAGCCACCACAAAACTCCCTCCCTAAACTAAAGCCTAACTATTTTGTTAAATAGTCATTAACAAAATCACTCCTGGAATTCTTTAAAATGAAATGAAAAATCTTTGAAATGAGGAACTAGAGAGACCACACGCTGACTCTTTCATCATCTCCTTTCATGTGCATGTTTAACTTTGATGTTAACTTTTTTTTATTTTATCACAGGTCACAGGAACTATTTTAAAGATGTTGAGATGATGCTGGGCTTCCCTCCTCCTCTCTTCTTTAAAGTCTGCTGGAGATTTATCTCCCCTGTCATTATCTCTGTAAGTGAACACACACAAGCATAAAGAGACACCTGCTAATCTGGGACCACAGTCAGTCATTGAACCATGGATGTATAATAAGAACTGAACCCAAAGATGTTTTCAGTTGTTTTCAGTTCGAGGTGTCCTGTCAACAGTTTTACAGACATCTTTTTACAATGGTGGTCTGTGGGGAAAAAGCTTTTTGGGCCGTAGGGGAATCTTTTGCTGCAATATTACGAGTGGTCACTGTAGAATTTTGGAAGTAAGGCTGAGCGGCGGAGCCCCATCCAGGTCTCATTAAACATCCATGGTTTAAACCTGATCAACTGTACCCTGAGACATGTTTTGAAGATTTAATTGTTGCAGGAGACAAACCGCACGTTGGTGATCTGAAGGACGTTGAGTGTAAGGTTTGAAACTTTGCTGCGTTGCTGACACATTGTTAGGGACCTGACCTACATTTGAGCTGCCATCAACACTAAGCTGTTAGGCTACTGTTGGCTTTATTTCCAATATAAACCTCTAAAAGCAAATCTTTCTGAGTGGGAAACGGACACATGCAGCTGCTATCAATGATATTTCCCAAGCAGGCGTATTAGACCACTAAGCTGCTGGGCCAACCAAGAAATTCATTGTTGTGGATTACTGGTCAGATTTCAGGCACTTTTGTTCTCTCATTTCACTACACAGATTAATGCCCTCCTCTCTAGGGTCTCTGCTGGAACTGTGACTAAACTCACTGCTGTTGAGAACAGTCATGATTTATAACATGCATAGCACTTATAACTGATCACAATGATCAGCAACCTTTAAATACAAACAAAGTAATTCCTTTTACTTTGACTGTACTGACAGCTGCCATTTGTTTGGACTAAATGTAGCAGGACAGGGAACACTTATTGATTTAACGCTAATTAGTTTGGTATATAGTTGTGCTTTGTTTCTATTATTGTCAGATTGATAGGTAAATTACAGTGTTACTTATCCTTTTAATTTTTCTTTGCATGACCGTCTTTCTATATTATATTGGATGCCATTTTCTCCCATCTGTCTGTATTTTTGTTTGTCAAACACCTACTCTAAATGATTAAGCCCCTTATTCTTTCACTGCCTCTCTTCTGTCCGTGTAGTTCATCTTGATCTTCACAGTGATCCAGTACAAGCCTATCACCTACAATGACTACGTGTATCCCGGTTGGTCTCTGGCTGTCGGCTTCTCCATGGCTCTGTCCTCAGTGGTCTGCATACCCATCTATGCTCTGTACAAGATCTCAAGGTCCCCAGGAGCCACCTTCAGAGAGGTACAGCATTCCTTACTGTTTGTCCTAATAGAGTAAGCCTCCTTGGCATTTTTGCATTGTGTTGAAATACATGAAATGTACTCTTCTTTTCATACAACTCGTGTGTTCTTCTTGTGATGGTGTGTCTTGAGGGAGGCTCATACGTGCCGATCCTAAGAACGTTCCTCAGTCCGACATCTTCAACAACACTCCTCGGCCTGCAGTTCGTAGCTATCCATTTTGCGGTGGCATTTGTTAGCTTGTCTTGCTTTTGTTTATCTATACTTCTCCCACACACTCCATCCAACGTAGTCAACGGTGAGCAGTGAGCAACGGACTTTAGAAATAATGATAAAAAAAACTGCGATCAGCTGACAGTAGAAAAGGATTTCACACTTATGGCTGGATTTATCTAGAAAACAGGAGTTTAAAGTTCCTGACCAACTTTGAAATCAAGTTTCATCGTACACATAAAGATAAAGTTCCAAAATTATTTTCTCTCTAATTAGGGAACACACATGAATAGTTTGTTGTTATTATTAACTAGAAAAATCAAGTTTGAATGTACTAGCTTACTATCAAAATTGCATGCTTACTATAAAGGCTGGAAATGTCTGAAGTGTTAAAGGGGAAAGCAACTTAAGAATTTGAAAAATGTATTTCAAGTCAAAAGGTTTTCTTTCAAGCTATGTAGACAGTTAAGTGTCAAAGTGAAATGTCAGTTAAAGTCAAAGCACCAGAGTTGGTTAAAGTGTGAGTAATGAAAGCAGTGGAAACGTCAGTTCAACTGAAAAACAGTTAAAGCAATTTTAGAAGTGTAGAAGTGTCAGTGTCACAGTTGACAGTTGACAACTGAAGTTAAAGCCATTGATAGTTCAAGTGTGTGCACTGTAAATAGTTGGTGTGGAAAAGAGAAATACAGTTTTTGGGGGTTCGTTGATATTCAGAGGCTGAAAGCAGTTAAAATGTCAATCAATGAGTGCAGCTTTAACTATTGACATTGCACTTCCAGCTTAGTCCTGAGTTGATTTGATTAGTCTTTAATTCTGACCCCTCATACATCTCTTTGAACCCTTTCACCCTGAAGTTTCCCTCCATATTGAGCCTGCTCTAAATGCTGTGTCCCCCTTTCTTTTTCTATGTCAGCGGTTGAAGAACGCTTGCCGACCACATCCAAAGTGGGGCCCTGCCCTGAAGGAGCACCGGACAGGCCGCTACGCCCCCATGGCCTCCGAAGACACTGTGGAGGCTCGTCCCCTCAAGGAGAAGGAAGAGCTGAAGGAGGAGTTGAAGGACGAGGAGAAGGAGAGGAAGGATGAGATCAGCCTCACCATCCAGGGAAGCAACGGCTCCACCAACACACACAACAACCCCAATCCCAGCGCATAGATGGCACCCTGCTCTGTCAGCGCTATTGGGCACGCCCAACCATTTCCTCCTTCTCTTCCCCTCTTCTCCTCCCTTCTCCTCCATCCTCACCCCACTTTCTCACAGTCCTCTGTGGGGGAGATCCCATTCACTGGAGACCTTTACATATTGTAAGGGCTTATTATATCTATCCTAACCTCTTCTATCTGTGTGTCGTCTCTAGATAATGAAGAAAAAAAAACGAAAGGAAGACAACATTAGGTCATCATCCAAAAGATTTGTGCGTATGTTAGAGTGTGTGTGTGTGGGTGGGTTGTTAATTTGTTAAACATAATTTAATAATGCAGTTTGTTTTTCCTTTCCTTTTTTTGTAAAACAGAGGTACAGTAGATTGTGAAGCGGCATGCATTTGTTTTGTGCATGCGGCAACATAGAGACACACACTGTTCTCCTTTATTCTGTTAGCTGGGTCTGTTTGGGGATCAGAGACTTTCTAGCAGCAGTTACTAGACAGCTGGAGACTTGTTGTGATGCGATACACAGTGGTGCTGTAATAAAGAGGAGCAGGGTGAACTGTGCCTGTACTGGCCATTTATGGTTTGATTATGTTAAAAAAGATAGGAAATAAGCTCAATTCAATGGCCGGAAAAAGAGGCGGATACACTCATTCACACTCATACACTCACACTATTGTACATTTTACAGCACACAGTGACCTCAACCATAGTTGATCTCAGCTTAAGACTAAGCCTGTTGTTTTTTATGCTGCTTCTTCTTTAAAACGTTCTACAGAGCACAAATATTTAACAAGCACCTGAGATGGCTACTGACACTTTAGGGCTGTTCTTCTGTGGAAATGTCCTCCATTTGTAACTGTTTCCACTAAAGCTGCTTAAACTCAGCAGAGAAGTATCAGTGAACTTAAACTTTACTATACCCTCTGCCTCCACATTCTCTCTCACACACACACACACACATACACACAAAGTGTTTATTTCCAGTTTCAGAAGAGATCCCAACGCCCATTTCTCAGGGTCCAAGCGAAGTTAAACGTTGTGGTTTATTGTTGTTCCTTGCCTGTGGAAACCTTGTCTCGTCTGAGGTGGCATGTTAAGATCATAGGGACCGAAACTACCTAACTTTACCCCGCTGTCAACAAACACCTACACATACACACATAACAGGTGGATGCAACTCTGTATATAGAACTGCCATCTCTTCTTAAGTCTTCCAGGCATTCTTTTTGAGTGAAATGCATCTTGGGATGTGGTCTATGAATGAGGATCCGGGCTAGAGGAGGTAGCTAGTGAAAGGATCATAGGTGTGTCGTAGTCTGTGTCTCCCGTGGGTCGTAGCAATCTGCCCCATTATGGCATGTTACCAAAAACATTACCTGAGTTACCTGAGTCCTGCACATGTTTTTGGTAACACATATACTGTATATCTCAGAGGGACTGGTACGGTGCCAGTCTCTTACAGTCATTGGAACCTTTAATGTATTTACAGGCATTTATTTTAAAGCTCTGAGCCAAGCTGTGCTGTGACTGATAGAGAGACAGAAAGCAGAGAGATGCAGCTTGTTTCCAGAAGAATACAGAATAAAAACCAACTGAAATGAATTATGTAGTTTTTAATGTAGCTGTATAGTATTGTTCTCTCAGTAGAATTCTCCTTATTACCTCTCATTATTGTAAAGTAACTTAGTAAATAATTATAAAGACAGCATATGTTTATTTTGTACAAAAAATAAAAACTACAGAATCATAATTAACCATGTTTACCATTCCTCATCTGTGACTTGATTTGTTGTTGTTTTGTTGGAGAGTGTGATAGGACAGAGAGGATTCTCTTTATTATGCAGGGTTGGGTTTCAGAAAAGAGTCTGATTAGAAAGCACCCTGGACATCTTTGTTGTAGTGTGGTGGCGGTCAAATACGGAACATGAAAAGTTTAGCTTTTTTGTCATCTAGACAGATGCTTAGTTGAACGCCTGTTCAGGTGGTAGTGAGGTGCTTTTAGCTTCACAGGCAGGGTGGATTTTTTGGGATTGCATCAGGTCTGACTGTAATGTTTCATCAAATCTTAGTTCCACTTTTTCGTTGTTTGTGAGCTGTCAAAAATCAAAGATGTTTGGAGAACTCGAGGGTTATGATACCAGTATGAGCATGGAACAGATTTATATAATATACAAAATCGTATATTGTATGCCATATATTACATATATACTTAAAGGAATAGTTTAAAATGTTGGGAAATAGTCTAATTTCCTTTTTTGCTGAGAATTAACCGAGACGCTTGATACCACTTATGTCTATATGGTAAACCTGGTTAGCTTAGCTTAGCATAAAGACTGGAGATGGGGGGGAAGCTAACCTGGCTCTTTCCAGCGGTAACAAAATCTGTTTTCCAGCACCTCACAAATTAACATGGTATATTGTATTTGTACAAAAACACCTGCTGGTTGCCTGGCAACTGGCCCTGGCCAAGAGATAGTCCAGCCCTTAACCTCCTGTAAATTGTCAAATTGTCGTTTTGACACTTGTATTGTAAGGATTGAACAAACAAGTTAATGTTAATTTCTGAATTACTGAGGCTTTTTGTTTTCCCCTTTTTCCAGTCTTTTTGCTAAGCTAACTAGCTGCCAGCTTCATATTTAGTGTACAAACATGACATCTTCTCATCTAACTTTCAGCAAAAAAAGAAAACAAGCACATTTCCCAAAATGGCAAAGTGTTCTTTTAAGAATTGATCCATGCTTATGGAGGCTTTTCAACAGTTTCAGAGATAATTAAGCACAAATTCAGACTAAAACTGCACATTCTTTCTTTTCCTTCATCACTATTCCCCACAAGTCTTTAGAGAATAGTGATTTTTTTTAAATGACTGTGCAGTTGCTCCATTAATCCACAAGATGGGGTGATGCTGACACTCAGGGTAGTAAAGGCACAACAGACGTATAACTAAATGCAAAAACCCCAAAAGACACAGGATGTCTTCTCGTTAAAAATTATTATTAAATGTCAAGAAAGTAACAATACCAGATGTCAACCCTAAGCACAAAAGCTCAAATAATACTGAAAATAATCATGATAAGCACAGTGAGCATTCTGAAACAAGCACACATTTCTACCCAGGTTTTAACCAGGAAGGTTCTCTGGACTGGATATTCACGTAGGTGGAGAACTGTAGCTTTGGTTGGCGGTCTGTTTTGACCATCTGGTTTTGGTTTATTCCTAAAGGATTCACGCCACACGTATTTTGTAGTAACGTTTTTTAATTAAATTACTGCAAAACCAGGTGCTCTATAAAGCAATACATTATTACCATCTACAAATCTAAATATATTGTGTTGCTTCCTTTGAGTCCAATCTAGGGAATGTTACACAGTCTAAATGAGGTCTTAGTTGCTACAAAAGGTGAATACGAACGTATTATTGTCAGTGTATATTTGGACAGCTTGTAGCTCAGACCATTTCCTGTTTTTGATTGCCTGTCTTGTGCGTTCATGCTGTAGTAAGTGAAGCTTAGCCAACATGTTACCATGCTATTTCTCTATATGTCCCAACCCTCATCATCTCTGCTGGCCCCACAACTCTTCCTCCCTTTGTACAGTAATGTAAAAAATATATAATCGGACTTTGTGTATGCGTGTGTTTATCTTTGCTTTTATTTCAGGGGTGGGTAAATGTGTTTTTGCGGGTCGGGGGAGGGCCGGGTACTGTTTCATTTTGTTTTTGATTTGTCATTTTACTTGTAGTGTAATGTAGATGATGTCAGGTGTATTGTGTACTCTGTGTGTAGTGGATTAGCTCTTATTGCTGAGCCTGCATGTAGAGCAGGCGTAGTATCAGTATTGATGTCAGTGTACCTCTAACCTATCAGAACTAGCCAAGTCCTATTCTGCTAATAATATGCAGTCTATCTTTTAAGAAAAAAACATTTTTTTACTAAAAGAGAAAGAAAATGACATATTTTATCTTCAGATTTTAATCATTGTTTATCTATGTTCAATGACACTACTTTTAGTTTTTTTGTTTTTTGTTTGTTTTTGAATTTGTATTCATAGAAACATTAAGATAAAGCCAGCTAATATTAAAAGCATTTCCAAACAAAAATAGCTTTGGATCGAAACTTGAACTACAAAAGAATGGTTTGTTTTCACAATGAGCTCTGGTGTAGATGGCGGCTGCAGCTACATGACGATCCTTTTCTCTTTTTTTTTTTTTTTTTTACAGTATTGAACAGTATCACACAAATTTAAAAGCTATATTTTCCACAGTGCAGTGGCAACAGTCATACATCGCTGTTTACCTTTAATATTCTGTGGCCCTTAACACAAACAGTTTGGCTTTTTCTGTCTAGTTATTACAAAACGTTAAAAAATTAGCAGAATCAAAACACCAAAATGACTCTGCAACCAAGACAGAATTAGCATCAGGACCCATTAACTCCCATTTTCATTCTTGTGCAGCTCTGATGCATAGTATTGTTTTATTCGGATATTTTAGGTACTTATATGACATACTGCATATGTGTCAGTCAAGGGTCCAGTTACATTGTGATCTATTTCTCTTGTTGGTAAAGTAAACCTTTACTTTACCAACAAGTAAAGGTTTAGGCTACCAAAAGAGTAAGACCCATTTGGAATGGAGAATAGTTAATAATTGACCTATGTCTTAGAATACTAATACATGATTGCCTACTATCATCTTGCACTGTGGTGGTCACTCATGTTGAAGCTCCATGAAGGGGTGGACCATTTTTATACACAAATATAATAATAACAAAACTGTGATTTTACTTTGCTTCTGTGGTTTTCTGTAAATTGCAGAACATTACCTCTTGAATTTCTTACTACTGCTCATATAAACATAATCTCATGTTTCAGCACTTTAAAGAAATCATTTGGTTTTTTTATAAGTAACAGGAAAATTATATAATTACAACGATAATTCATGCTTCCATTTTGGGAAAAATAAGAAAACAGTACAGTAAATGTCTTTTTTTTTTTCAGTCGACTGGCTGAGAGAAACAAGTGTCAGTGGACAAAATGCTGTGTTGTTGCTATGCCAATGTAAATTGTTGTCATGAGAGGAGTGGAGAGGAAAAGCACAAGTGAGAAAAGAGAACACAGTTCTGGTATTCTCTATCATCTATCTGTCTATCTAACCACAAATGTTCTTGTTCTTCAACCTTTAGGGCCAAAATCCATTGAAATGTCTTAGTCCTGTCAGCTGTATATCGTAAATTGTTGAATTACAAAATGTTAAATAAAATCTATTTTAAAGATCAGTGCGTTGCAGTTGTCTTGTTTTGTTTTTTAATAGTTGTGGAAATCTAAAAGTAAAGAGTCTTTAAAGTCTAAAGTCTTTTGAATATTTATTACGCTTTCTACAGAAAGAACCCACTAATCAAGAGAGTGAAAAGGAACTTGGTTACAACAGTAACAGAAATTTTACAGGTGGGTTTGGGCTGTCTACTATTTGGGCTGCATACAGTGAGTGTAACAACCTGGTTCACACTGGTTGCTTGCACACTGTGTCCTCGTAAAGGCAAAACAAGTCACTAGTCAGATAAGTAGTTTCTAATTTTCAGGGATAACACTGGAGAGAGTCTGGCAATGACTTTCCACTGTCTCTAAGAGAAAGGTTCGTTAAAGACATACAGAGTCAATTTCCATTACATCTTCCCCCTTTTGTCATTTTTGACAATCAAGTCTATACAAACCCTATCAAGAAAATCTTCAAACATCAATTTCCTCATTCTCATCATCAGTGTCGGTATCTTCAGTGCCGGGGTGATTCAAACGCACAATTCTGAACATTTTATATTGTAAATTGTATTAATATTGGGTATTTTGGGCATTTAATATGGTATAAAATAAGCACTAAAGATGTGTTTGAATTTTTTTTCTACATACCAATATGAAAATGTAGGCATTTATATGTTAGTATGGAAAAAGAATAAATATCTCATAGAACATGGACAAATAAAAGAATAGAATCTACAGGACCCAAATTCTTGATTCAGGAGAGATTCCAGACCTTTTGGGTTTGTGCACCCTTAAAATAAGACTATACTATAACTGTTTCTTATAACGGTCTGCTACAGTATGACAAGTCTTAGCTTATAGTGGCTGTTTGCTAATTTTAAATGTACTTAACTTTTGGTATTTCCTTGTGGAAAAGTGAACAAATATAATGATGATCCAACAAACAGTTGTGATCTGTTTCAGCTGGAAGGCCAGCGCTCACACACAATTCAATTCAGTTCAATTTAATTTATATAGCGCCATATCATAACACAGTTATCTCAGGGCACTCTATCACATGGAGCAGGTCGAGACCAACTTCCACACACACAAAGACCCAACGATCCCACCATGAGCAGCACTAGGCGACAATGGCAAGAAAAACTCTCTGCTTGACTTATACAAGTAGTTTTGAAATACTTTTCAACATTATAGAATTATACTCATATCGTAAAGCAGTAATCTTGGTAGTAATCAGTAATTCTGGTTTGTTCGTTGTTCTGTAAGAAGCTTCCAGATTAGTCAATAAATTATCTATTCCAGTTTCTTTTCTTGTCTCTTTTCATTTCTGTTGCCTCATATGATATTATGTGGCCCCTAAGGACAGCCTTCATGGCCTCCCAAAGGGAGTTCTTAGCGTGAGCATACTTTTCAGCCTCACAGCTGCTGAACTCATTAAATGTCTCTTAACAAAGCCTCTGTTAGCAATCGATGAAACCAGGAACCTAGTCCATTTTTCAGGTTGTTATAATGACTTAGGAACTCTTCAGCTTCGGAACGCTTCAGCTGGAGTGTTGAATGTGCCAGTGTTGTGTTTACCTGACCACAAACCTAACTATGTGTCGAAATCCACAACAAATTCTCCCGGCTTTACACTTCTCCTTGATATCCTGAAAAGCCAGACGCTTCTTCATGGTTGCTGAGGTAAGATCTGGGTAGATGCACCTGTCATACCATAGTGGAGCCTTCTCTCTTGAAAGCCTCAGCACAAGCTACTTCACTTGGAAGTAGTGCAGCCCTCGAGCTCTCGATTTACCATCCATAGCAAGGAATGTACTAAAATGTGCAGAGGTACCAGATGATACCATCCACGATCGAGATCCCACAAGATCATATAAGAAAGCATTCATTCATTCATTCATTCATTCAGAAATAGATATTCATATACACATGAGTACAAATGCATAGGATGTGAAATGTCAGGTCTGTTATTGGTGTACTTATCTTTCTGTTTGTCATTTGTTGTCTTGCACAAGATATCCAGTTTGTCTTTTTGCTGAGGTTTTTTCCTGTTCCTGTTATAATTATGTATAGTTTTATTTCATCCATGTTCCAATGCTGTAAATATTCTTCTCTCCGATGATCCACTAGCTTAACCTTATTGTTGTTCCATGGTCCAACATCATCTCCTCTCTCTCTCTCTCTCTAGCCTTCTCTTACTCACTCTCTCCCCCTTTTAGAAAAGGTACCCTTTCTGTACCAATGGGCATGGATTGATGCTAATATTTTTAAGCACTGGCCTCATGGGCTACCAAGATCCTAAATTTGGGATCCTAAACACAAGGAAATGTAGCCAGCCTGTAATGAAGGTCCTCTTCATTACTACTATTGGTAACATAAGAGGTAGGTTAGGTCAAGGAAATACACAACACACACCTGAATGGTTGAAGAGTTTATTGAGATGGATGTGTGTGTTGCAGGAGGAGTCTGTTAATAGTTGGGACTGATCTGGAAAGATATGCAGATGGTTAGTGTGAGTAGCATCTTAGCATAATGTGCTCATATATAGAATATTGCCTGGGCTAAAATTGGTGATTACATTGATTGTGTGTTTGTCTTGTTTTAAGATGGCCAAGATGAGCCAAAATGTTTCATGTAACAGTATAATCACACTCCAGTAGTAAGTATTTTTCCACTTAAATAAGTGATTTATATTCCTGTTCCTTGGTGTGCCAAAATTAACAATGCTGAACAAAATGTTACTAAGAATTATTTTCCAATATTCCGTTTATTTCACATAGTAATGTGCTGTAGAAAGTCTGATCTTATGTAATTTGATCTGCAAACCAGCAAGCATCTTGCTGCGTGGACACATAATTTCACTAGTATTAAGTCAAATTCAGTGTTTTGTTGTGTTTTATCTTTTTTGCAGTGTGTTGCCAGTGCTGCAGCTTGCAGACAATGCGTAGCATAGCAGGTTGTCAGATCACCAGGTCAGGTATCTTTTGTATCTCACTCTTTCGCGCTTCATCAAAATAGCCCACTTTTATTTGACCACTGTATCTCTGTAGCTCTTAAGAGCTAAGGTGAGACAAGTGGTCACAGTGTGGAAACTGGCACCATTTAATAACAAAAAAAACTATAAATAAGCCAGGATTGTTGATGGTACATCACTTCCCGTGCCAGATGGTGATGCCATCTCATATAACCATTAAACAATCAAAAATGCATTCTTAAAAAAATATTTTGCCTACTTGTGTAGACAGAAAGCAAGGACACAAGAACTTCAACAACAACGTCCTGTGTATTTCACACATATCTAAATCTAAATGCCAAAGACTCCTCAGTGGACTTCATGAACAATTCCTCTATGCACACACACGTAAATACATTTATTGTAGTGCTGTACAGTTGATGATCTCCCTGGCTTCCATCATATTTTATCTGCCTTCCATAAAATGTGTTACGGACCATTACGTTTTCTGAGGCCAAGTCCTGTAAATATTTTGACAAAGGAAATGCTGTGGAGAACTCAGAGGTCTCACACATGATTCATATTTTCTTCTCTTTTTTTGTAAAAGAAAATCTCAAATACTTCTATTTCTGGTGGGAAAAGAAAAATATTTTTTGCTGTCCAGTCCTGTCCAGCAAATTTTTTGAGGAATGCCTGTCACACTGTTTACTACTGTTCTCAGGACAGAGGGCTGTTCTTGAGCAACAGGTTATTTATCGTTCAGCACGTCAGAACACATGGATCAGATTTAGGTGCTGCTCATAAGGAAACATGATTCTGTGTCTGTGAGAATACAGTTTTCTGACTACAAGATGGCGAAGTGACTTGGTAGAATTTACATTTTTATAATTTTGTCATTATGATAGTCCATACTGTAATTTCATTATGTTGGTATATTCTGTACATACAACATCTATTGCATATCTGTCCATACTGAGAGAGGGATCCCTTCTTAGACTTTTTAAATGCCATTTTTTTACCTGGTTTTGGTGTTCCTTGTCTTAATTGAGGGTATAAGAACAGAGACTGTTGTATGCTGTTCAAATTGTAAAGCTCCTTGAGGCAAATTTGTGATTTGTGATATTGGGCTATATAAATAAAATTGACTTGACTTAGCTACATAACCTAATGTCAATCAAATCCATACTGACTCTGACTTTGAAATGTAAATACAAATAACCACTGTTAATTAGATGTAAGCATAGTGGGGAAATGGGTCAACTGCTAAGGGAGGAAGGTTTCTCTGTTAAGTTAGAATCCTTAAGATTCCAGTCATGGTTGATCCCTGAACTGTAAAGTTGGTTAGCTAAGGAGTCGGAGGTGTGCAGCCTGTCACCTTCAGCTCTCTTATCTAACAGCTCACTGTGGTTGGTCTGTCTCTTTACGTTACTCCCTGCAGTATTTTAAACCAACTCACTGACCCAAAACATTTTTTTATCAACAACCTCTGTCAGCACTAACCTTGTGACAAATACACAGTCTGCTGTGGTTACTTCACAATCAAAGCCACCCTTTATTTCATCAGTTAAATACCTTAAATGTGAAGCAACAGCAGTATGTTGGGTTTGCATAAGTAGTCATTTTAGTTTAATACAGCTCTGATACAGCCGCAGGAGAGTGAACAGTAAATAGTGAAAAAACTGCATCGGATTATGCTGCATTGTGCAGCATGCAGCATTTGGCCTCTGCCACTACCAATAAACCCCCCCCCCCACTATATTATTAAATTACATGGAGATGATAAACATTTCTAACTATCAACCAAACTGCAGAAGAGAGTGCGTTTATAATACTCTTTAAAGTTGCATCCACTAATGCATGCACGTGCTGGCAGTAGTAAAATATAAAAGTCAGGCGAGAGTTGATTAGGAAAATGGGTTTTTGTAATTTAGATGAATTGCCCCTTTAAATAATAATGATAAATAGTGTGTTGAATGCTCTTATCACATGGCATGTTCACCTCTTCACTGAAACATGTAATGACCTGGAGTGTATAAATAGCATATTTTAAAGCTTTTCGTGCTGGATCCATATGTTTTCAGTGGTTTGGCAGAGAAGCTGTGGATTCCCACTCGTGTCGCCTAATGGGAATTACCAAACTTAATTTTGAGTAATGGACAGAATTGTCATGAAAAGCCATGTGGCAGCAGACTTGGACCCAAAAATGCAGACAGGCAGCTCCAGCAACCAAAGGATTTATTGTGTGAAATATACAAAAACCAACCCAAAAAGCATGGGAGTGAAGAAAATATCAGAAAGTAGGCACAAGGAAAGCACAGAAAATACATCCAAACGTATGCCGACATAGACACTGACTGAAACAGAGGGAAGGGACCGCTATATATAAGGGAGGCTAACGAGAGAATCAGACACAGGTGAGTCACGAGACACAGGTGAATATAATCAATCTAAGGAGGGAATCAGACAAAGACAGGAAGACAAAACAAGACACAGACCTGGAATTTCAAAATAAAACAGGAAATAATAACACAGTACATGGACCATGACAATAATTAGTTTATGTTTATATTAGGGAGAAAATAGGCTGGGGGGTTTACCCTATAATGATCGTGAATATATAATATAATATATTCTTGTCGAATTCAAAGTGCAATTTTTGTTGGTACTAGAAGAAAAGTCAGTTCCAACTTTATGAATATTGATACTTTGTCATGGACCAAAACTGTTGGTCAAGTGGAAATTGTGACCTGATCATGGTTCTAGTGGAAAGTCCGAGGGTCACACAAACATCTTCTGGAAACCATATATGCATGTCAAATCTTATGGCACCTGACCGGTAGTTGTTGACATATCTTTGTCTTGTTGAATAGGCAGACTGGACAGAGTGACATGTTTTACCTAAAAGAGTAAAAAGAGGTGAGATTGGTACTTAGTACTACATGCTGTTACTGTCACATTTCATGCAGTGTCCTCCTCTGGGTTTCAGCTGCTATGCTCTTTACTGTGTGAGCGAGGTGTCTAAACTAGCATTTGTTAGCAGTGATTCCAACAGGGAATGTCCTACATTATTGTAATCAATGAGCTAATAGTTGACATGGGCATAGAGATTCATTCCTCCTCTGAATGACTTTAATCACTGAAAGTCGCTCAATTGACTTGTAACTTGGTTTGCCGCTGTCTTGGCCAGGACACTCTTGTAAAGGAGATTCTTAATCTCAATGAGGTTTTCCTGGTTAAATAAATAAAATTGAAATGAGGGTAGGCTCAGATGACAAAGGCCTTCCTCAATGGAGGGACGGGAGACTTTCTCTGATGATTTTTAAGCAGAAAGAGCTGTGAGTCCTCAATAGTTCAATTCAATTCAATTCAATTTCAATTCAATTTCAATTCAATTTCAATTCAATTCAATTTTGTTTATATAGCGCCATATCATAACAAAGTTATCTCAGGGCAATAATACACTATACAATATTACATAAGGTGACAGATGAATGCATTTCGTTTTGGAAATTGTTTCATAAATAAATTAAACCAAAAAAAGGTTGAGACTGGTATTTATAGATTTATAAAAATAATGAATACAAGAGAAAAGAGAGACAACAAACATTGTGAAGATTGCTGGATTTTTGTTCATGTTGTTCATGTAGAACCTGATGTTACATACATGGGTATGTTATGAATATTCCACCTTCTCTCCACTGTTATTTGGAGTTTCTAGGCTATATTGATTGATTGATTGATTGATTGATTGATTGATTGATTGATTGATTGATTTGTTTGTTTATTTAGTGTCAAACTTTATTTTTTAAATATTATATTGACGTTGAAAGTTACATAAAATAATGTAAAGAATACTAAGCTTATTATTATTATTACTAAGTCTCTAAACCTACCAGATATATTTTAAGACCAGACAGGGACATATGGATATTATTATATAAATGATACAGTCTGACATGTAGTGTAGGGATTCCTGGCACAGCTTCACCTACTTCCAAGGTGCATGGAGAAGGGAAAATGTCTGAAGAGGTCAAAACTCACAAAGACGAAAGATGAGTGCTGTAACTGTAAAATTAGTTCTAGCATGAATCTATGGCTGCACAGCAATAAGTAGGCATAATCAATAACCTCATTGCACATTTTGTTATTTTTATGCAGACACAACTGGAATTTGTTAAATAAGCTACTTATAAAATGAGACACTAGATGTTGAGGTAAATATAGGTTTGTCTGGAGTCTGATTGCCTGGATAGGTTGCCTTATTCTATTGCTAGTCAGAAAAATAGAAGTTTAAAAATAATAATAATAATACATTTAAGTGCATTTTATATTGCACCTTTTACAAAGGGGGTGTAGCTCAAAGTGCTTTACCATGGAAGTGACGAAACAAGAGAATAAAAACATGCAAAATAAAATGTAATGTGCTAATTAGAGCTGCCACGATTAGTCGAATAGTCACGATTACGTCGACGATTAAAATCATCGACAACTATTTTAGTAGTCGACGTCGTCGTTTATTTTTATTTTTTTTAAACTTTGTTTTTCTCTCAAACCTGCCGCTGTACCTTCCGCTGCCTTGTCCGTCTTTCTGTCTTTGACGCACATGCGCAGTAATCGGGGTCAGCCGTGATGTCACCAGAAAAGTTATGCCCAGTATCAACAGTATCATGGCTAGCCGCAAACGGAGCTCAAAAGTTTGGG
>JAVQJD010024636.1:0-16096 GCA_036023655.1 Nannoperca australis | reverse complement strand
TGACTTTGTGTATGACACATTGTTTCTAATAGGTATAGCATATTGTACATTATATTAGAATAATGTATTGTATTTGATAATGTACAGAGAAAATCTGCTCCTAGATTTAATGCTCTTTTGGATTCTGCCATTGGCAGCGATGTACTTACCTATAGCACTTGTGATTCATCACCAGCCCTTACAAGTTTGATGAGACATCTTGTTGTTTTCGATCATGGTTCTATGCACTTTGTGTAAAGCTCTTATTTGGAAGTCGCTTTGGATAAAAGCGTCTGCTTAATGCCTAAATGTAATGTAAAGTAATGTATAACTAACCCTTATAGAAAAAGGCATGAAAACTGATACTGTTCCTCACTCTGCTGTTTAAAATCTCATAGTATGGACAGCTCCTGGTGCTGAAATTGACTTTCCATGATGTCTTTTGACAAAGACATGATGTCTTTTGTCAGTAGATTCTGGCATTCACACTAACTCAACAGGAGGCCTAATGATCGATCTGAGAGATCATGGCCAGTCTCTCCACATCTGGTAGAAAATCTATATACTGCTGGGTTTATGCAGGTCTTTTGCAAGACCAAGTGTTTACAGACTCTCATTGGGAGGACATTAACAGCCTTACAGATTGCATTACGGACTACATCAACTTCAGCGGAAAACCGGAAAACACTGTACCAACCAAAACGGTACGGTGCTTCTCAAACAACAAACCCTGGATTAACCCTGACATAAAGGCTCTCCTCAAGGACAAAAAGAGGGCTTTTAGGTCAGACAACAAGGAGGAGCTGAGAATTCTACAGAGGGAGCTGTGGTGGAAGATCAGGGAGATCAAGAACAGCTACAGGAAGAGGGTGGAGGAGCAGCTGCAGCAGAGGAATGTCAGCGGAGTCTGGAGAGACCTAAAGAACATCTCAGGGCACAAGGAACCAGAATCCCAGACCAGGGAGACGATGGACCCGCTGCAGTTTGCCTATCAACCTGGCAACAAGGGTGGATGACGCTGTCATCTACCTGGTGCAGAGATCTCTCTCTCACCTGGAGAAGGCTGGAGGCACTGTGAGAATCATGTTTTTTGATTTCTCCAGTGCTTTTAACAGCATCTAGCCCATACTTCTGGGGGACAAGCTTCTGAGCGTCAGGGTGGATCACCACCTCACCTCCTGGATTCTGGACTACCTCACCAACCGTCCGCAGTACGTGAGGACCAGGGAGTGTCATTCCGACACTATTGTCTGCAGCATGGGGGCCCCTCAGGGAACGGTCCTGGCACCATTCCTCTTTACACTCTACACTGCAGACTTCACCCACAAAACACCTACCTGTCACCTGCAGAAGTTTTCTGACGACTGCCATTGTTGGCCTTATCTCTGATGGGGACGACAGGGAGTACAGAGAACTTTGCACTATGGTGCGAGAGGAACCACCTCCAGCTCAACACAGGGAAGACCAGGGAGCTGGTGGTGGACTTCAGGAGGCACCAACCTTCTCCCCCCACACAAGTGAACATCCAGGGGCTGGACATTGAGATTGTAAAGTCTTACAAGTACCTGGGTGTTCACCTGAACAATAAACTGGACTGGACAGATAATTCTGCTGCTCTGTACAAGAAGGGACAGAGCAGACTCTATCTGCTGAGAAGACTGAGGTCTTTTATGGAGTGGTCTGCTGGGGCAGCAGCATCTCGGCTGCCGACAGGAAGAGACTTAACAGACTGGTAAAGAAGGCCAGCTCTGTCCTAGGGAGCCTTCTAGATGCTGTGGAGGTGGTGGGAGACAGGAGAATGATGGACAAGCTGTCCTCCCTGCTGGACAACACATCCCACCCCCTCCAGGAGACTTTGTCTGCACTGTGCAGCTCCTTCAGTGGCAGGCTGCTCCACTCCGCTGTCTCATGGAGAGATACCACAGGTCCTTCCTTCCTGCAGCAGTCAGACTGTACAACCACCACGGACCCTGTAGACCACTACACAAAGTGCTACTACCACACTGTCGTGCAATACTGACAACAATGTGCAATATATAGATATATATATATACACTTCATTGTATAATATTGTTATTACTGGCTGCTACTTCCCATGCACTACATTTATTTCAGTACTTGACTGTATGTCATCACGTATACTCGTTTTACCATGTTAGTTATTGTATTTTTTTCTCCCACTTATGTTATTTTATTTTTCTCTCTTCTGCACTGAACACTTTTGCTGCAACAACGTAAATTTCTCCACTGCGAGACTAATAAAGAATTTCTGATTCTGCTTCTGATTGTCCCCTAACATCAGAGAAGATCCTGGTCCAGCTTGTATACATGGACACAGTTCATAAAAAATAAGACACAACGCGCTCAACTCACAATAAGACCTTGAAAACTGGGTGCTGGAAAAAAGAAAAGCTGGGACAGTACTCTAATGTGACTTTTTAATATTGCCATGTGAACGGTTTGGGCAACATGCTCTTCTTCAGCGTGCTTGCTGGATTTCCAGGACACAGACAAATACCAAACACCTGACGTAAGATTACATTCGCTCACCTTTATGCAGTGTGTCCCACGTCACATAGAATCACACATAATCACACCACCAGGGAGGAGCAAACAATGTGGGCAACTCTCTGCCAGTGTTGTTTCTCATTCCAAATATAAGGGGAGTCTGGGACTTCTACAAGGTGTCCATCTTATCTTTGACTGCAGACTCCTAATGTAAAGTAAGCCAAGTGTGAAGGACTGTAACCATGTCAATGCACAAATTAAACATTCCTTCAGATCAATACATGTCTACTACACAACCAGTCATGTTCTTATTGTGGAGATGATCTTTAATTGCACTACACGCTGTACTGTGTATGATTGTGTATGAGACAATAAATAGGGATTCTCTGATTTGATCATCTTAAATCCAGCACTAAAACTGATAAACCAGCTCAGTGGATGACATGAATGTGGAACTAATGCTACGCAGTATTACAGATATAGCAAATGTTTTCCAATAAACAGAAAATACACAGCATTTTCATATCTGAACTCCACAGTTCTTTTTGAATTTTCTTGTCTCTCCACTTCAGATCATTAACCAGAACATAAGTTTCATTTTTAGTTCAGTCAGGACACAGGTTGTCAAGGTTTTAACCATTTATTGTAACAAAATGTGTAGTTTGGCAGTGTGGCTCTGCTTATGTAATGCTGTGGAACAACTCTGAGCCAAACACTGACTGTCCTTGAGCTCACAACTACCGCGATGCCCCATGAGTTGTGGACATTTCAGATTCATGGTCTGTTACTACAGTCTCACTGGTTATAAATGTGTTCCAGCCATTCTGATAGATTCCACAATACGCGGCTTAGAGCTGTGGAAAGCAAAATACATTTACTACAAGTACTGTACAATATATATGTGCTGGATTTTGTACATTGTTGTTCTGGTACTCAAGTCAAGAATCTGACTCTCCACTGATGGCTTGTCACATTTCATTAATTTACATGGAATGGATTATTGTGTTAAAATGAATGATAGATTAATACAAATTTAATTAAAAACATAAAAAAACAGCAAATGCAATAAAATAATGAAACGTGCATTGTTGATATTTTGCATCTAGGCTTTCCCTCTTGTGGTAACATGGAGCAACTTAATGATTTATTTCACCCTGTGTTGTTAGTACAGTTTGAGATACTGACAGATCATACAATCCATGTATGTAACAGTTACCACTGGTATTATTTTGATTATTGGTAGTGAAGCCAAAGACACCCACTTCTTACATCACCATCGTAGCCATATTTACATTACAACAACCACCCTCTCTGGTGCTATATTAAACAAAGGCCTTTTAAAGTTGGAATGAGATTTATAATGGGTCTCGGGTCTTTGGCTGGTGGGAACCCCTCAAGAATACTTATGTGCTTTAATAAGGCTGGGTCCCTGGATGCAGGCTAGATTTCTCATTTGGGTCTCTGGTATTAAGAGCTTACAAAAGCCTGAATTACATTTTGACAGATAGCTGGACTCCCTCTCCTTAACTCTAGCGGTTGTCGAAGCATTCTTTACAGGTTCGTCTGGTTGCAGTGATTTATAGGTGTTCAGCAACTTCAAGACAGCCTGGCTATTCTTGAGCTCTTTCTCATGCAAACAAAAGAGCAAAGTAGCAGCCAAAAGGAACCCAGAGATTTCACTGGAGCTTCTATTAGATTTTGAGGTCATCAGGCTTTTGATTCATATTAGTACTAAAATCTCTCACGCCAGCCTTGTTTTGCCACACTACCGGTTAAGATTCTGCAAACCCGTAAAAAGTGGGCACATTGTTTATTTATGTATCTATGATTTACTTCCTTTTAACAAATGAAGACTACATGATTAATCAGTATTATCAAATGCTTAGACCTCAAAATCTCTATTTCAATGAATGCTCTGGTAAAGTCTAAAGCAACAGAAGTGCAGCTCTGATGAAGGCAGAAGGTCTAGCATAGAATAAAGGATAGGAACCATAGCTGACAGAATTCAAGTAACATGAGGAACTAACTTAAAAGCCTGAATTTGGGGCTTCTGGATTTTCTGTTATTACAGTTGTTGCCTTCAGTTTTACAAATCACAACCCAGTGAGTTCCACTCTTTCTTTCCTGCTGCTGTACTTCTGTTCCAGCTCCTAGTGGAGGAGGTGGGAACAATCTAGTTTGCTGTTGGTTGCACCACGTGACTGCAGCACTAATGCAAGATAATCGCACAGTAACTGTAGATAAACAACATCCTACCAAAACTGTTGAAATGAATTCTCCGTAGAGCGGATTACTGTCACTTCACACAAGCAATTCATATCAGCTTCATGCGCATTCACCAAAGACACACCTCACTTCTATAGCTGTGAGCTGCAGCAGACGTTCCTGCTGACAGTTGCCTGCAGCACACAACCTCTGCAGCAGGTTGGACACACATAGTCTCACAGTGGAAGTAACACTTTAATCCAGCAGAGTTATTTTTTTTCTCTTTATTCTAAAACCAATTCCTGTAAGTCTTACTGTGCTTTTGACTGTTTTTTGTTTCACCCACTTCTTGTCTGATGCAAGGTATTTGCTTTTATGTGATTGTTAAAACATTAACCCTTATAATCAACTTTGTGTTCAATGCTAAATTACTATTATAGAAACATATATTTACAGAAGCATAAGTGAGGTAACAGCTTACAAAGTAGATAGACGTTAAGTTAAATGAGTTGAAGGTGTTTTTCTGATGAATCTGAACCTGAAAGACCGACCTGAACAGCAGCGTGAACCTTCACTTTATTACACAGATTTAAAACAGACTTTTCTACACAAACAGATGTGTGTAAAAGCAAGGGCAGATTACTAGCGATACTGTGTGTGTGTGTGTGTGTGTGTGGTAAACTGTGTCAAGTTAAAAAAAAGCATGCTTCCAGTTTGATATCTCCCTCTCTCTCTGTGCTGCTGTGTGTGTAGTTGTACTCAGCCTACATAATTAATTGTCCACAGTTCAAATGTTACATTTAAATACTGGATTTCTGCATGTAGCTCAGTCAGATAGTAAAACGCTGTCATGTTGCCAGGTTCATAGTTCAAGTGAAGCCCTTTAGCTCCCTAATGTGAAAATGTATGAACTAAATTTTACTGTAAGACGTTCGGGATAAAGGAATCTGTCAAGATATTCAAGAGTTTACCATATTTGATCATATTCATTGGTTGATTAAGATGCTGTAATAATGTGAAATACTGTATTTCAATCAACATCTCAAAAGAGGAGAATTACATTTGTATGGAGAGTATTTGTTGCCAGAACACTGGGGGAGATTTTAAACATATTTACCAAGACAGACAACAAAAACAAATGTTTACAGTAAGAGTTCAAGTAAACCTAAGTGTATTTAAATGAGACACTGTGCAATCTCTCAAATCAAGTGTTGTCAGATGAAGGCAGATCATTCAAGCATGAAGAAACATCTTGCAAAACAAATGACTGCTTTGGAAAATGTGAACAGGCAGTTTTTCCACTTTGAAAATGAAAATCCATACCTTTGAAACAGCTCCATTTCCCCACCCTGTGATGTTCAGTACTTTATGGTTATTTTGTGATGGAGTATTGCAGTTTACTTCAGTCCACATTTCCCCTTAGACTAACTGCTTGTGGTAGTTCAGACAGCTCGTTCTACATTTTTCATCCAGCCAAGAGAACAATAGCAGTGGTCATTATGGCGTCTTGTTTTCTTCTGTATATAATAGTTAGTTTTCCTGAAAATGTTTCTGTAATACCAGATTAAATAACTTGACATGAAACACTAACCCTTATCTTGCATCCACCACAGGACACATTAGGATCAGAGCATCACTGCAGTCCTTGATGTGCAATGCTGCATTCATGCCTTGGCAGCAGAATGGGAAGAACAGGAATGTCCTGCACTGGCACATTATTCCAAAATGGTGATCATGTCCTATTTAGTTGAGCTAATGCTGCTCCGGAGAGACACAGCACATTGATGTATTAATCAGCCTTAAGCTTGTTGTCTCTTTAATAACCTACAAATGAGATTGATGAGAGATAAGTGACATTTAAAATTGTTGTAAAATGTTGGCTTTATTAAGTCAAATCATCTACCTTTTTGTTGTTTGATTGGTTATTTATTGGCCAATCTTACATTTTAATTAAATTCTTCGAAACTTCAATACATCTGTACTCCTGTGATGACATTTTGCTGATATGAATGGGCTGCCCGTAGGTCAGCTGCAGTTGCTCCTGGGGATAAAGAGTATTAGATATTGAAGATAGATGAAGGAACACATGCCACTGATTGAAGAGTTTTTTGTATTTTTTGTAATGGGAAGACAAAAAGGGTTATTATTTTGAGAGACTCTTCATATATTGGAAACACATTATCATTTATTATAACTTTCAAACATGATAATGAAATTTTTACTGAGGGAGACCACGTAAACACTGCTATGGCTTATAGCCAAAATTGTAGCTGAATACATTTTTGGGAGATTACAATAAATATGGTGACCTGAACAGATAAGTGGACATCACTGTCAAACTCATTCTTGCTGGCTGCACACCACATGTCCTATAGTCAAGGCTTCGACTGACTAGAAGGAAGCGTGTTGGATAAAAGACTATAATGCCATATCGAAGTTAAACAGGATTCATGATTGTTTTTACAAGCAATAACATATATTGCAGCACACACTCTTTAATTCTCCTGTTTTCCCATTTAAAAACCTGGACTTTCTTTGACATTATCGCTGCAGCAGTTTCCAGATATGCAACTGTAATCACTACAGCTTATGAGAGGGGTTTTAATATCAAGTAATTACTGTCTATCTGTCTACTGGGGCACAAAGGCAGCTTCATATTGAAGCTCCAGCACTTTAAAACCTGTTTACTGGTCAGACATGATCGGATGTATAATTATCAGACGATTTGCCCCATGGAGAGGAAATGTCTCACCAAGCCAAATCAATGATGACGGATTATGTGCTACATGCTGAAAAACAGTGCTTAAAACTACACTGAGTTTAGACATCAGAATTTGTTTTCCTATCATGGGGATTACAAAAAAGCATTTTCATCAAGCACTCTATGGCTCTACTGGGAAGTGTGAGAATTGTGAAACAAGTTGCCTGAGTGATGTCAGTCCTGTATTTTGAGATAACCCACTAAAATGTCCTCTAAAGGTGAGTTGTACCACTTTTCTACTTGGGCTCTTCATGTGTCTTGGGCAGACTGGAGAGCTGGCCAATAAGAAACAGCTCAGTGTAAATGCAAGAAAGAAGCATCCCAAACTACTTACTCTCTACTGCTATTGGATTCCTCAGACTACCTCAGGCTGTGGTTTGAAATATTCAAGTCAGATTTTGAAAAGGTGTAAAGGCCTCTCCAAGACGAAAATGCAATGTTTACTTCTCCCACCTGAACTACAGCTTTGGTGCAAACTAAATACATGCATAGGCTCTGAAATTCATCAATACATGTTCAAGCCGGAGCATGAGAGTAAGTCTCTTCTGTGAGACAATGACGGTGTTGATTTCTCTTAACATAACTTAACAGCTTCAGTGCGGTTAAGTTATGTTAGCAGTGTGCTGCTATAAAAGGCATTTCTATTTATTTACTGTTGTTTTCCTCTGACACAAAGAAACAAAGTGCTTAAATACAATGTGACACTGCATGGTGTGTGTGTGTGTGTGTGTGTGTGTGTGTGTGTGTGTGTGTGTGCGCTTTGCTTGGGTTTGGCAGAATGAAAAAAAAAGTAGCATTTAAATGTTAGCATGAACTTGTGCATTCACTCAAGCACTATGGTATGAAATGCCATAATAATGAAATGAGATGTGAGATACGAACATGGTTTGCATGTCTGCATGTTTGCAGACAGAATGCCAGTGATTGGATATGAATATGGTGAGTGAGTTTGCCTGCTAATGTTTGTGTATTCAAGAGGCATTGAAACAGGGAATTAGTGTGTATGTACGCGTAAGATACTGTCACTAGATGCTGACACATAATTCTAATCAAACAGCTTCAGTGTTTGAGGTTAAGGGAGAGGGAGCTGAACGAAGTGACGCAGAGAGAACTAGTATTTCTTCAAAGCAGAAAGAAAGAAAGAAAGAAGGGGTGGGCTGGATACAAAAAGAAAGAAAAGTAAGCTGGAAGGATTTATTAACAATGGCGTTTGTTGTTAGTTGAGGCTATTTATCTCACTGAAGTCAAATGTAATCGGTGCTTCCCCTCCCTTTCTCCTTGTCTGTGTTATCAGCGTTTGATGCAATTAATTCTACCGCAAGGCCAGCTTACCAACATGAGATAATCTTGTGAGCCAACACCCAGGGAAATATAGCATGACCCCGAAAGATAGACTGAGAGAAAGACCGAGATGGAACAATCAGAAGTGAAAGGGTAAAGACACGTGACAGGAAAACTAAAATCTGAGGAGAGATGTGATGAAATAAATAAAGAGAGAGAGCTGAGGAGGAGTGGAGGAAACAGAAGAGGGAGAGAGGACAAGAGACAAGGAACAGATTCCAAGATCTGATAGATGATTTTACATTTCATCCATGGGTAACGGACCATTGCAAACATTATGAACATGCAGCCTGGAGGGGCTGGAGTTGTTTGTGTGTATGTGTTTCATCACTATGTCATTGTTTGATTCAGATACATTCTTATTTTACTGTATATTTATGAAACATTATTGACAACATGTAATATTTAACCCCTACTTTTAGCCTAAAACACTTGTCTTTTAAGCTACATTTACAAATTTATGGCCACACGGGGGCAGTAGAACCTCACAAACATTACACATTGTGGTCTTTTATGTGATGATAACACATTTAAGGCATGTTTCTGTCATGCGTCTGTCCACCTGATGAATGCTAACCTCCTTTTAGCTCTGGTTCTCCTGAGAAAAATATCTGAGAAAAATATTAGTTTCCTTTAAGAAACTAAATGTTCTACTTTCTTGACCAGATAGTAGTAACTTTGTCAACACGTTGGTGTCGGGTAGCGTACAGTAAATTTTTATTTTACACAATATACAGTCATTGTGCCATAAACCAAAACAACAAGCCAGAAGGGGCTAAAAGCTCTGTAGAGATGCAATGTTGGATGATGATTCCCTCACACACGTTAAGCAACACCTTTCACATTAAAAATAACCATTTGATTAAATGTTAATCTTAAATATTGATTATTGCAGCTTCAAGGAATACATCTTCCTAAATCAATTTGATGTGCATTTTTTTAAAGCCCCTGGCAATGCATCATAAATATCTGTGGATTGGCAGAATATATTTCATGATCAAAAATAAAAATAATGTGACAGAACAAAATGCTTCAATACAGTAATCCTACATTAGTAACACGCACCACTCCTTACATTTCAGAAAATAGTTTTCCAGTTTCATAATATTATTTAGTATTTAGTATAAGTATTACAAAAGGGTTTCCAGACTGTTGCTTCTTTTTTAGTTACCACATGTGTTAAAACTGATGAAACGGTGGTAAATAATAATGAGTGGTAATGAATCAGTATAAACGTAAGCAGGGTCAGGTCAGGGTGGACACAGCCTCATGCTCACAGACAATAGACAATATGTACCAAGCACGAAATCACAAGGTAATCAATCAGGAGATGGCAAGTTTAGACATGGTGCAGGAACAACAACAATAGAGGCACCAAGTAAAAGAACCTTGAATACTCAGTTTTTTAATAAACACAAGAATAGCCACAGACAGCCGCGGTAGTTTATTGATCTGAGAATATCTGGCCTTTGGGGGATGGAAATCACCTGGAGTAAGGCACGATTATTTACCCATCGAAGGGGAACTTGATAAGAAAGAAAACAATGGTGTGTGGCCCAAGATGTGAGAAGTGACCCGTCAGTCAAGTCAAGGTCAACAGGTGGTGCCATGTCTTAAGGCCCACAGAAGGAGGAGTAATAGAAGTGTATCAGACACTCAGTCTCTTCATGAACAGACTCATGTTTGCTGTAACTGTTGATTCTTTAGTAAACTGAGTTTCTTTTGTAGTATCGTGGTTTATTTACAGCGCATGTGAAGATCCGAACATCTGGCCCATCTTCAAGATTTTCCTTTTGAAGACATAAGAACTTCCTCGTAAGTACAGGAATACACCTCACATTGTCATTAACCTGCTGAGAAGTGGAGTTAACATTCAAGGAGCGCCACCTCACATGTCGCGTGAATCAATAATGGGTCTTTAAATGCCAGACCTTCATTTTCTCATGCAGAGATAAAAACTAAAAAATGAGTCAACATTTACTCTGTATGGATATTTACTTCAGTGAAGGAAGCTTGCATTGCATGGCCTCGCAAGCAAAGATTTCCTGGTTCATTTATTTCAGTGTAGGCGGTGTAGTACATGGTACTTGCACATCGCTCTGCACAGCCGAGCTTTCAGTGCAATGAAAGTGTGAAAGCAAGGTTTTTGTCTATCTGTGTGTTATGTAAAATTCCTCTGTGAATAAGCTGCAAGCGCTGTGTCAGATAGACATAATCATTATCTAACTGGCCCATTAAACTTCCTCAAGAGAAAGCTTTAAAGTCTGACAACATAAATTTGCTCTCAGTCATACAGCACTTAAAATTCAAAAGTGAAAATCATTACTATTTTCTTTTGTTAGCAACATTAAATAATGCATGTTGTGCCTGTGGACAAGAACAATCGACACACTTCAAATGATTCCCAAGGTATATCAAATTAGTAATTCCTGTACACACGGCATAATCAGTATTCCTGAACATGAGCAATTCTTCCCTAAAGCTATACATCAGAGAACCAGGACTCTAATCTGTGATGTTTGTCTGAACTTTCACATTGCTGTGAGCTCAGTATTAAAGTGTTGTTATCACTTCTGAATGAGAACACGCGCAGCAGTCCCAATGAAATCATTCTGGGTTCATCCTTCTTGCAGGTTCATGGATACATGATGTACGGTCCAAATGCAAAGGAAGGGGGTTGATACGAAGACAGGAAAGCAAAGTGAGAAAACAGGTAGAAGAGGCGAAAGATGTCTTTTTTTTACCTACAGTATTTATCTGAATGAGAAAATGTACATCAGTCTCTTGGAAATAATTCAGGCCTTATCCCTTCTGTAGGTTCATGGATACACTTTCATGCTCAGCATATTTATGTAGTAAAAGTAGTAATTCAATTATTTTTCTCATCTCATATTTGAAAAACGACTCCACATGCTGAGATATCTGCGTCTTCCACTGACAGCAGAAACATGCAGTTTGTAACATCCATCACATGAAAGCACATTTCAAACCAAGAAGATGGCTAACTAAGCAAATAGTACTGCCACGAATATGCCCTCTGGTTCTTATGTGTCCTCTGGAATTTTCTGATCACGTCATCATGTCTCATCTTTCTTCCAGTTGTGATCAGTGAGTTTTTACCTGATCACTGACGTTCCAGTCTCACCTGTTGTACATTGTCCTCAGTTTTCTGATGTTTTCTTCCGGGTTAGCTCGTGTCTTTTGCCATCTTCCATTCTTTTAGCTGTTTTGACCTGCCCTCACTTTGCTGACTGCATTTTGTTATTGTTGTTGTTTTATTTCTTACCATACTTACAGTAAATTCCATTTTAACCACAGAGACCAGATGCCTACCCAAACCAAGCAAAAGCCTGCTCGCTCTCTTTATTTGATTTGATCATGTCAATTGGATAATGTGTTTGTACTCTGAGGTTTCAACATATGCACATTGGATGGATTGAGCTAATAAAAAATGCTTTTACAGTGTACCATGCAAGTAGTTTGTCAACTCTTAAATCTCAAGTAAACACACAATCTCGAATATTTGACCAACACATTCATTTGATGCTCTGCATCCTCATCAGCACAGCTAAAAGGTCAACATATTGGAGAAGTCGGTGCAGTGCTGCTACTCTATCAGCCATACCCATACTTAAAGGGCATCATAAAACAACAAATATGAAATTGCTGTTGAGGAAATTGTTTATAACATTACAGTCATTTTCTGAATTGGCAAATGGGAACATTGTCCCCTGCTCATTAAGATCACATTTTGTCATGCCTTTTTAAATCTTCAAAGAAGCTTCACGCTGGTACAGATACTGCGTGTGGTGTGTGTGTGTGTGTGTGTGTGTGTGTGTGTGTGTGTGCTGGCGTGTAACCCTTGGAATCAAAGAACACATTTGTGGTCGAGTTCTTTGTGGTTTGTGGATGAGTGTGAATGTGGCTGTTAGCCTTAATCTGTTGTGTACCTGTTTATAAGCCCTGTGCATGCTTTGGTCTGTTTACTGCTACTTTATTATGTGCTTTCTCTCCCTCTGATGCTTTTGTTGGCATGTGTGCATTAGAGCCGCCAGCCTATGAATGCATGCTCTGTGTATATGTGTGTGTGTGTGTGTGTGTGTGTGTGTGTGTTTGTGTGAATGTGTGTATGCTAGAAGGATATGCTAACCTTTTCAGAGCTACATTGTCTCGGTGGGTTTTTAATTGTCCCTCGTCTTTATAAAGCACTTGACCTTCTCTGCACTGTCTTAATGATTTGCTGCTACTGCAATGGCCTGCTCATTTAGGAACATCAACGAGGAGGGCAGGCGAGGGGAGGAGGAGAACAGACAGAAAGAGTAAGATGCCAACTTTCTGCTGCTCAAACAGGCAGTTAATTTAGTCACAGAAGTGGGAAGGAGACATCACACCAGTGGCGATATGAGCAAATATGTTTACAAAACTGTACACTAGCAGGAATGTGATAATATATGTTGTAGTACATCTAAGCTTCTGGGAATGGATATTCCACCCACTTATTGTTTTCTCGACAGAGACCATCAGAAAACACATTAACACAGGGAACTTGCGCTGTATGGTCGTACTTGACTTTTTGACAGTCAAGTATGTGCTTGAGGGAATGCTGGAGTCAGATATTAAAGGGCATCTTCCCTCTCACTCCGAGTTGTGATCAAGTGTTCTTTGATTGTGTATTTGTTGTGGTACACTGTCACGGTGTCTCGGCCTGTTATTAGTTCTGCTTTGCATCAGTGTACCAACGTAAGCCTGTCAGATCTGATCCTGCTGTCAAACATAAAACAGGCACTCTCATTTTATCTCAGTAGATGTTAACCCTGTAAGTCAGCACTGTTAGCACCTTCGCTAGCAGTGGAAGAGCTAAATGTCTTTGATGGAAATCGGAACCTGATTTTGTGTCCCGATTCAATATTACAGAATATATTTTAAATTATACACTGTAAATATGTGCCATTGTTGACATTGCATAGGTATGGCAATAGGTACACAAGAAGTACATTAACAGTATTATTCATTATGTACATTTTCCTTTTCTGACCTGTCACATGTCCTGTATGTGACTGTCATTTTCCAAAAACTTTTGTTTTTGTATGTGACAAAAACAAAAGTTATTTTGTTTTGTTCTCAAAACAAAATAACATTTCTACGCAGATCCCTGCCCCTGCAAGACAAACGGCTGGATACTCCCAGATACGCTATGAGGTGTAAAAATACGTTTCTTGGGTATTCCAGTTAACGGTAGCACAAGTCTGTTAAAAAATGTAAAAAGAAATGTTGCATTGTACATTCATTGTTGCCTCCAGTAGCTCCATATTACAAATGAGCAATATTAAGGGGGGGTATTCAATCATTCTACAGTGGCAGGATGTGTAATACATCAGGTAATGTTGCACAGTGAGAATACCCTGGATGGGTGTTATTAGAGCCCTACCTCTCCACAGCAATCTAACACCTTACTTGGGGCCTTCTCAGATAAGAAAACCTGAGAATTAGGCACATTCTAATTAAAAAATTAGAATGAAAAATTAGGCAGCACCTTGATATAACCCTTGGTGACGGATATGAATTCACACATTAAATCCTGTAACATATAGATTAGGTGGCTGGTGAATGGTGGTTCATCCTGGTCCTGTCAATTAATGACAACACAGCTTGACACTATCTATTGTCACCGTTTGTGGGTTAGTCTTTCATTCTGTTTGAATCTGAATGCTTAACCTTTACGGTGTGCAAAGGTTTCAATAATGTCTTTTGTCTGTGGTTCTGTATCAGTTCCAAACACAGACATCTGAAGCATCGCAGCATCCTTATTCAAGTTCATATTGGACAATTCTGCAGGTCACGCTTTACGTGATGTGCCAATATTCAGTGCCAACACAAAGGGATGGATATACAGGACATGTGACTGTCATACAGGAGACTGGAGCTCTTGTCCCGTCACATACCTGCAATTAATATTCTTTATTACAACCAAGAGCTTTGTTTACCCTAAGAGACATCCGTATAGGTTGTCTGTGCAGCAGCTTATTACCACCCACATTTACGCTTGTTGTTAGATGACAATCTATAAAGAACATTAACCACGTGTTGTTGTTGTTGTTGCCAACACTGCAGGCCCAGTACGCCTATATATGTTGCTTTGGGAGTCATTGACAGACAACCTGTTCTGTCATTTAGATTGGAGGATGTGTTGTTATCCAAGAATATGAGTTGCCTGATGTTAACCATGCATTAATTAACAGTTTGAGTTCTTTATACTTATCCACACTTTAACCATGACTGATTTGCAATAACCATGATCTGATAGTGTCAGATACATTTCGTGCTCTCAGAATGTACTCATTAGCATTCTCTGTAGTCACGTTGATAGTATTTTACCCAGTGACGTTGGCAGGGTTCAGGCTCTCACTTGAAACAAAAAGAGAAAGGGAAACATTCATAATCCATATTCAGTGGCTGCTCATGGGTGATAATCACAACTACTGGCACTGGCATACTTACTATTCAGCTTCTCCCAGAAGGAACAGACTTTAGGGCCTATTAAAGCATCAACGGAATATAAATCAAGGATGGTGATGTTTTTTTGTGTCGACCACTTTGGGGGATTGATCCCCTAACCCCGCTTCTGCTTGGATTGCAGGTCTGTTACTCAGGAGGCATCACATCACACAAATACTTCAGCAAACACCCTCATTGTATGATATGTAGATGTATGACAGAAAATGTCTCCCACAAAATTACATGCAAAAACAAGGAAATTATTAAAATAGAGGGGCCTTTTATGATAAATTACAGAGGCGAAACAAAGGGGGAAACAAGTGTAATACTCTGCATATTAAATTAAAGCTCACAGGTATCAATATGCTTATTGAAATTCAGTCTTTGACACAAGAGATAGACATGTATGACCTGATGAAGAATCAAGCATCTGATGAATATGAAATGAGTAATAATTTGTACAATATGATGGATGTTCTGATCCAAAGTGTCCTTAAACATAAGTGGTAGGTGCCCCTGCAATACTCTGAAGGTAACACAATTGCAAGGGCAGCCCTCTAACAAAGAGGGTTTACTGTGGGAAACATTTGCTCCTAGTGAGGGAAAATAAAATGTCAAATGTATGCATTATATTTGTGTGTTAAGGATGAAGAGATCATCCTGTGTGTGTGTGTGTGTGTGTGTGTGTGTGTGTGTGTGTGTGTGTGTGTGTTTGTGAACGGGATTTAAAGAACATTTGGTTTGGCAGACTTTGTTCATGCACAAACATCTCATGGCAGTGAGTGCAAGTTAAGGCGCACGCACACG
>JAVQJD010024635.1:0-35283 GCA_036023655.1 Nannoperca australis | reverse complement strand
AGGCAGATGACCGCCTACCTGGAGCCTGGTTCTGCTCGAGGTTTGTACCTAAGGGAGTTTTTCCTTGCCATTGTCGCCTAGTGCTTGCTCATGGTGGGATCGTTGGGTCTGTGTGTGTGGAAGTTGGTCTCGATCTGCTCCATGCGATAGAGTGCCCTGAGATAACTATGCTGACCTTATTTAGTGGACTGGGTATTGGCCATAATATGACAGATACACATTAAGAACAATTTCTTTATCAATGTAATTATGAAAATGCATTGTTTCCTCTATCACTTACATTCATTCAGTCATGTTGGGCTGCAGCAATCCCTGACTTGTGTGTGTAGTGAACACACTTTTGTTTCAAAAACAAAATCCAGTTCACAGAGCTGTGGTCCTTTACTTGTTGATACAAAACCCCTGTGGAAATGTGCTCTTCGCCTTCCTAAGAGGTGAAATCCAAGCATCTCACACGTTTTATTTTTGATAGGGTTAGTTTACAGATACACACAATTCTGAGAAGGTCAATAAATTAGTCTAATGACTCTGTCACCATTTTTGAAACTTGTGTTTTAATAACCATAGTTCAAATTAAAATGCATACATCCTGTTATTTTAGGAATAATAGGAGAGAAAAGCATAACGTACTGCATGGGAATTATAATGCACTTGAGATACCACAAGTCCCTATGGGAGAATTATAGATAGCCCACATGTAAATATGAAATCAATGCAAAAGCTATTCAGGGAAGTAGCCATGGAATACATTATTTTTCAAATAAGTTTGAATATTTTATTGACTTTTCAGGGTCAGCAATATCACACATGGCTTGTTCTACTGTGGAATATGAACCAATGCAAGAAGAAATGATCTGGGTGTGCAGAGGAAATGTCTGTTTTTTGGAGAGCAATGATTA
Source organism: Nannoperca australis (assembly GCA_036023655.1). Taxonomy (NCBI): domain Eukaryota; kingdom Metazoa; phylum Chordata; class Actinopteri; order Centrarchiformes; family Percichthyidae; genus Nannoperca; species Nannoperca australis. The sequence continues at coordinate 34,384 of JAVQJD010024635.1, read as the reverse complement.
ATGAAATAAGAATACCAATAGGTTTTGATCCTTCTTTTTTCATAGTTGCCAAAATTCTGTAGTTGAACTATCTAGTATACACCATTCACAGTTAGTGAAAGTTTAAAGCTATGTATTAATTTAGGAAGCCTGCATTTGAAGATCAAATCCATCACAGTGGCACAATGGCTGTCCCAATTCAAAGGCTCCTCCAAATGTGGCAGAGAAATGCAGCTTTCTTTTCCCAAATTTGGAGGATCCAAGCTGGATACATGTTTAATCAAATTACCAGGTAGCGTTAGGCTAAAAGTTGGCTATTAACATTTTGGTTTATTTAAAGACAACACTGTAAATATCTAACCTGTTAATAGTCAACGTTTTGATCTAGCATAGGCTGAGATTTTTTGGGAGAGGACAGACATGTTTACTGATTAAATTAGTGTGTTGCTTAGATGTATTATTATGCCGTGTATGAATTTCAGCCTTTTTCTTTCAGCTGCATCCCTGGCAGTGTCAACCGGACCAGCAAATAAAAAATAAAAATAAAAACATAATTCAAAGTGTTAAGTAGGCTTACATTCTTACATCTTATAATTACAAGCACAATGCTTTAGTGCTTCCATCCGTCTCTGATATAGGATAATATCGGGATATAAAGTATAAGCACGATGGAATGGCTTTGTCATTGCTTGCAAGAAGCTGACACAGATAAGCCAGTCCCTCCTACGAGAATCTATATCTAAAATAGGGACTGAAAGCCAAAGGGTTTTGCCGGGCTCTGCCCCTCCTGCATCCACCCCCACCCCACGATCCGCTCACAGAGCTCCACAGGACCTTCTACGAATGGTGAAGAGAATTGATTGGTCTGTAGGCGGTGCTTTAATGTGCGTTGGTCTGTTATTGCTAACGTAGTCTGCTCCGGAGCATATTAGGCCATATATCTAAAACTGTTAAACATCTATGGGTTAGGCGTGCAGCATAAGTTACCATGGTGATCTACCCCGGTAAGAAGTGAACCCCCCTCGTAACCACAGACTGTACCGTAGACTGTATGGTCTTACCCCAGAAAACCAAGGGTAAAACCTGAAGTTACCTCGCTAAGCCCAAACCCTGCTTCGTAGTACAGACCTTAAAATCTTTTATTAGCAAACAACATAGAGAACATACAGACATTATAAACAAACAACGCCAAGGGATCGGAACACTGAGAGAAATCATAAAACAGCTCATAATAAAATTTTATGGGCAGCACACCGCGCACACAGCGCTGTCATCGTCGTCATCGTGATTTGAATGAACGGACCAATCAGTGGCTTCGCTGGACGGAAGCCGCCGGCTTTCCATGCTCTTGCCCAATCAGCTCGCGGCCCCGTTGTTTGCCTTGCTTTTTGAATTGAGCTGTAACAGGCTGAGATCTTCTCAGGACTTCTATGAAGTAGTTAGGCGTCAACAAACGAAAGCAGACACATTTCGACAATTTTTACTATTTTCACACTTAAAGGACATCATGCATTGATACCAGACTTGAGATTTAACGGAGAGATGTTACAGATTTGTTGAAGAGGGATTACCAGGAATTCTTCATTGCATTGATGACATAATTTACTAGCTTGGTAGCTAGCTAATTTGGCTAGAGAGCTGATTGAATTTAACAAGTTCCGCAGCCAGCTTAGCTGCGCCAGCTCCCCATTCTGTTGCATTCTGTTCTATCTAAGATACCAGCCACCGAAACAGTCGGTAAGTTTGATTTACTTTACATTTTTATATTGCTCTGCTGAAAACGCACCATACTAGCTAACGTTAGTTAAGCACTTAACGTTAGCGAACCTCTGGTGACGTTAAGCAAAGAGAATTTGGTGCCGTGGTGAAAGCAGCTAACGTGAACTGAGTTAGCTTGAAAGCTGGATATATCCTTTAAGTCAAGTCTACTGTTGGCCTAAAATGCAAGGCATTTAGCCCATTATAGGAAACAATAGTTAACGTTACGTTTTTTGATATCCATAACCTCATTAGTGTGTTGTGTGTTGCTTGTTTGACGTTCGTAGCAGGATACTTTTTGTCCTCAGTTTTAGCCATAGTCATAAAGTTTAGTTTTCGTCACACTGAGATTTACTGTACTTAAACAACGTGTCGTGACTGAAATGTACTTTTCATTAAGCTCGGTAGAGGCTGTCGTATGGCTGCTGCTATGTAAACAACCACACACTTCAGTACAAACCTTTTATCCACTGTCTAGTTTTACCAAAGCTATTACATTCCTCAAATACGTTCCTTTTTCTACTGTTGAATTGTCTGTACTTGTGTTTGAAGTCATGCCAAGTTGTGTTTCTTGTCTGTAGTTTGACAGTTGTCACCCTTCTCCTTTTCTTCCTTGCTATACTTTCTCCTCTGTGCCTTACTGTGTTCTCCCTCTGTGTCTCTCGCTGTTTATTCCCTGTAACTTTTGATAGTTTGGACAGTTTGTTTCCTCCTTAAGTTCCTGCCATGGCTGACAGCAGCATAGTGACTTTAGGGACCGCTCGGAGTCTCTTGGTGGATTCTTCAGTCTATGATTCGAGAATAGCGGAAACAACCAAGGACCATGTATTTCTGGGCATGGCATGTGAAGACGGAGAAGGTCAGTCGGCACGGGGTCACCATTTGTTCTTCTCTTTCTTCTCATCCTTTCTCTGAATATCTCTACATACCTTAAACAAACTGCTGCAAGTGTAAAAAGAAAAGAAAGGAAAACCTACAGATACAGCATTTGCAACCTTCGATTTCAGTGTAGATAATACCCAATAGTGTGTAAAAATCAGGATTTCCCTGTGTGTGCAAGCCCAAAAGTTATTACTGTTCTGTGCAGAAACAGCAGTAAAACCTGAAAAACGTAATTGGCAAACTAATCCTGTATTTGTGTTCCTGCAGAAACTCAGTTGCCAGTTTATTAGTTAGGCTACACCAAGCTAAAAACAGCCCTGATTCATGTTCAACCTCTTACTCATTTTGGCTGTGGGCTGTAGTTTGTGGTGGGTGGACCTTGAACCCTCTAGAGAAGTCTGGGGCATGCTGCATCAATCTGGTACGCCTTGAGAGCAAAATTAAGAGGCTAGAGATTAGAAGTTTGTTTTTTATTAAAATTTTAATCTAACACATTGGTTGTATAGACACGAATAGTTCACACTCACCTCGATCTCAGCTTGTGTCTAAATTGCCTTTGGACAGGACAATAGGCTCCCAAAAACAGCTGCTTCTCCAGCTATTTAAACACCCATAGCTGGCCCAAGGCCTACAGGTCTGCGCCTATACTCATACAATCTGGATTAGAGTACATCACTAACATTCTATTTCATATAGGTTACTAGTGGGATAAGGGTGAAGCATCATATAGGTTGTCTCAATTCTTAGGCCGCATCTTTCTAAGGAAGGCCAAACCGAGTGTTGTTAAATGAGTCTGGCCGCCGGTGCATTTCCCATTTGCGTCACCAGGGTCATGAAGCGGCGCTCCTGTCACCTTTTTAACATTTGTATCGTCGGCTTATTCAAGGAAGTTGAAACCCAACACAAATTTAAAAGCATTATCCTACTCAGCCGCTGTTGGCGGTACATTTGGGGACGCCATATTCTCTTGCGCACAATAAATCTTATGATAGGTTGGGCTGCGAAGGAGACAGCCCTTGGATCCTCCAAATGTGTGAAAACAAGGCCAGATTGCTGGTCACATCCTTCGAGGCATGCTTAAAATGCATGCCTCGAAGGATGTGACCCCTGAATTGAGACACAGCTATAGTCTGTGCCTCACTGGGCCCGTCCAGTACCACAAGCACAAACACACTGTTATCCATGGGCAAAATAATCATTCTAAAAATATCTTAATGAGCTTGTCAAACGATGTAATGCTAACGTTACCATACAAATTAGCTTGGTGGTTGGCATGAGCCACTTGTCACCTTTTTAGTATTTTTGGAATGGCTAAGGTGTGGCATCTAATCATTTCAACAGTACAAAGTTACACATTACTGTATGTGGAAGATTGATTGAATGATTGGACAGGATTCACATTTATGCCTTTTCAGTATGTGATAGCGATACAGAAGAGAAGAAAATACTTTTTACAGCACTGCATAGCACAATGGAAGAAAATACAAAACTAGAAATGTAAACATAGGTAACACCCCTTAGGCAGAACTGTACATACATGTATGGGTAATCACAATGCAGGCTTTCTACATACCTCCTGACATCCCTGTCTGTCGGGCCACAGATGCACTTCAGAGCTATTTTAGAAAACTGGTTGATCGTTGGTTAGTTCCTTTTATTAGTGAACTTCAAGATTCACCTAAGAGCAATCAATTCAGGACACATTTCCAGAAAACATCTAATAGACATGTATAGACGCTAAGTGTAAGTGATGACTTGTGCAATGAACCTAATGCCTAGATGTTTGCGGGGTTAGACTATTCAACTGTTCAGTTAAATAAGCATTTGATAATGTAAGTTCATTTGATAATCAGTTGCAGGAATGTGCCAAAACATTTGCAATGTGTTCAAAATATTGATAAATTGCTTTGATGATTTGCACTAATGACTAGATGATGTGGAGGTTGAACAAAATCTTATATCTGATCTGAGAAATTTACCGAAGCAACTAAAGAGAGACTGTAATGCTCACTATAATGAATCTAAATTGGTTCACTGTCTCTGTAATCAGAATGAAATAAAGAACATTTATTTGTAAAGCTTAAGTGTTTTTAATGGGCAGTTAATAGCAGTTAACAGTCTGTTTCCAAATACAATGAGAGATATGGGTGTATTGTTTGGCTGTAACCCCTGACTGGCAGTCAAAATGAGAAAAAACGTTACCTGCCAGAGACGACCTACTCCTTGGCCTGACTCCGTCCCAGTTCTTGTGTGTCAGTCTCATTCCTCTTTCCATTTTCCTCGTTCACTCTTGTCTTTCTGTTGCTCTCCATCTCTCAGATATGCTGCCAAAAGTGGAGACAAGGGTTGTTCTGGTGGGAGAAGCAGGCAGAAATGGAGCGCTAGTCAAAGCACTGCAGGTACTTTATACTTCTGTTAATCCTTAAGGTCCACTGTGGTCCTCTGGCTTCTCTTAAGGTGGCAGGCCTCTATGGGCTGAGCTGGTCAACATCACTGCTGCTCTCGGACTGATAAGTAGAACACTGAAACTCGGTTTTGAAGGACAATACTTATGCTTCTGGGTTAAAACAGAAGAAACAGTAGAGAACTACTACTGCAAGTGTTCATTGTTCCATTTTAAAATAATTCCACACAGATATTATAGCTACTCTTTAATTTATTAAAGTCTGTTGCCAAGAGACCCAAAGCAGGCTGTATAAGTAGGTACTTCACTGCTACCAGACCCGGTCACAGTCACAGTCTTTGGAAAGGCAGGATTTAGTTGTGTGTGGTTCATCATTTTCAGTTATTATAATATTGTGTTTTGGTGCAGAGAGGCATACCTCTCTGAGTGGCTCTGTTAATAGCTATACGACTTACAATTCTGATGTAAGACAAATTTATACAATCCCGCACCATGAAAAAAGAAGTGCCAGATTATTCATGACCCTCTTCAAAAATGTTCACTTTGAGTTTAAAATGATTCCAGTCAGCATCCAGTTTGAGTTCTGTAGGTAAGGAGTTCCATATGTTGACCCTTGAACAGAAAATTCAGTTTGTTCCATTGAGGATTTACATAACGACACCTTTATAAGTGGAACCACAAGGTCACTGAGCACCTGGGAAGCCTGCGCATGTAGCTTTTTGTGGATGTAGCATTTATAAATGAGTTTAAGATTGCAAATTTACAAAAATGATCAAAACCTAACAAATCTTTTTGTCTTAAGAACACGTCGATGATAAGACCATGTGATCTTATCATCAAAAATTGAATTGCTCGATTTGTATATCATCATGAAAGGCTTTGTTATTGTAGATGCTGCTTGTGACCAAGAAGTTACACAATAACTTAAATGTGAAAAGATCATAGAGAGCATGAAACTATTTGCAGCATGAAATGGTAGGCAGTAAAGTAAGTTTATTTAAACTTTCTCTCTCTCTCTCTCTCTCTCTCTCTCTCTCTCTCTCTCTCTCTCTCTCTCTTTCTCATACACACACACACACACACCCCTGCCTGTGAAGATAAGGCATGCTAATACAGGGTTCTGGGTGTAAAATTTAGCAGCCTGCAGAGCCTTTGCAACCTACTGTATTAAAGTGTAGCTTCTGCATAGAAATGAGTGACTTGTGATTTTTGTTAACAGCTTCTGGCTGAGGCTGGTGTGTTTAAATCCTCACCATACAACTTCCCTGAATACCAAATCAGCCCCACAGAGATCATCAGTTCAATTCCACTAGCTTAGAGGGTAGGGCTGGGCGATAAAGATAGTAAACGCAATATAATTAACAAACAAATAACATTACAAATGTTCGATATAATTCAACCACCCATACACCAGGTGAAAGCTAGTACGCCTTAAATGCTAGTTGCCAGCTGCCATTAAACAAGAAGAGCCAATCACGTTGCAGAAATAAAAGAGCCACTCTTATTGAAGGATAACTGTAGAATTACAGTACATCATATTTGTGTAATGTTCTACTGTTTGGCAAGTGTTTTCATGTTCTGATAATAACGAATAGATTACAACCACATCCACCTGGTCTCATTATTTGACGTTTATCATTGCGTTACAAAGCCATTAACACAAAAAATTTGACCATTGTGACTCTATGGTCCATGCTAACTCTGCACTCGCCGCCTCTGTTGTAGAGATTTGAGAAAACAGGGACTCCTGCTAAACAACATATATCGGGGCAAGCAGCACAAGCGTCCTACAGCTTTCCAAATAACCTTGTTTTTACATTAATCATTTCCCAAACTCTTGTCTGAGTCGGACCAAAAGTAAACCCAGAAAGAAGCCGCCTCCTGGAACGGCTATTAACTGCCTAGGTTTCTACATCCGGTTTAGTTTGCATTTGTAAGGATGTGGATCGCGGTCCATTTAGCATGTGTTCGTGCTAAACAAGAAGTAGTAGCAAGCAAGATAAAATGGTTCATGCCTGCAAGATTCTGAATTGCAAGAATAACATTTGAAGATACATACTGTGCATTTTTTATCTGCGTCTGCTGGATGATAAAGTGAGACTCCAGTTATGGCGTATTCCTCTGCAAATTGACTCACACACTACTCTAAGACTTTGCTATTTTTTTTTTTTTTTTTCTGTAGCAACTTATTCAACCCAAATGTGACCGTCTCTCTTTCAGATCATAATGTGTCAAGGAAAATGTAGATGCTAGTGGTTATTGCTGGCGGGTGACACGTATTGTGATCTTTAACATAAAATTGCTTTTCCGTGTTGTAATAGCTTTTTCTCACTGTATGAAAGACCATTTAGTTCAGCCAGCCTCTGTCTTTTTCTATCACTGGAGTCTGGGGAGGTGAAACAGTCTCTAGTACGAATTGATCAGAGCCACAAATTCATTAGTTGTAATTCCACAGCTGGGATCACTCATCCATGGACACTTCTAGATTTTCCAAGTCTCTGGAATTAGGTGAGGCGACAAGCTGCCGTAGATGTAGGTCTCCGTTTAGAAAGCCATAATGGCCGTTCCAACCTTCACTTTGGGTCGGACTCGGTGTGTTGGAGTCTGCACAGTAGTGATCCGCAGTGGAGTCGCGGTATCGAGTTCGCTCTATACACCCGCCTGAGCACACTCAGTTTTCATTCATGACATGACATCCCCATTTAGGACTGGAGCTCACTACAGGAATTTAACCTTTTAACACAATAAAAGGTTCCTTATCAGGTTGTTGAAACATACAGCACAACATCCTGTCCCAATGTGTAAACTTTTTCATGGGGATATTTATATTTGTAATGTGTGTGTGTTTGTGTCTGCTCCAGTAAGCAGCATAGTTTTGTGTCTTTGAGTAGCACCATGTGAAGGTGATTTGGAGGCGTGGCGGCAGACTAAGTGCTGCTAGAATTACTTCCTTCCCAGGTCTCCTGAGCCCTGTCACATCTGAAGGCTTTCTGCTTAAATCATCTATTTCTCCCTGCCAATCTGCAGCGCAGCCACATCCAAAGACATCTGCCGACAGCTCCATCAGAGCGCTCCCGATTGCCTGCCTGACCGCCCGCCGCCAGTGCTCATGCAACTTACAGAAAAAACGCCCCCCCACCTTTTCTTCACGTCCCCTTCCCTTTCTGTCCTCTCCTTTTCCTTCTCTTCTCTTCCCTCCCAGGGGCTTTGAACTTTTATATTAATTTTTAACAGAGATTTCTTCTCCCCAGCCTTACTCCCTTCTGAAGCTTGATATTTGTTTGAAGTCACTGTCTTTAGACTTTGCAAGGACACGTATCCCGCCCCATCTCTTCCTCGCCTCCTCCCTCTGCATCCCTAAACCCAGCCGTCCTCTCCTTTGTCCTCATGTGGGGTTAATTTCTATGAATTTGTCTCTGGCTTTCTCTTTTGCTCTTTCTTTGTTTCTCACTCTCCCTCTATCTTCTGTCCTTCCCTTCCTTTGTGCTCTCTCCCTTTTCAAATGCCAGTGTTTGACATCCACTTCCTGCTGGTTGGTTTTTACAGGCCATCAGAGTAATGGAGGTACCAGTGGTAAAGATAAAAGAAGGCGAGGCGGGTGCCGAGGAGAAAATGATGATAAAATCTATAGTCAATATGGTACAGTACAGTGTCTGTCTCTCTGTTTGACTGTCTGACACTTTGATGGGAACTTAAAGGGCTGCATGAGTCTTAATTCACACTGGGTACTCACTCAATCATTGTGCATGGCCAACTCATTGGTGGTGAATTTATTTGTGGGTGAATACTAAAATATATGCGATACAGTGCCTGATATCTGCGTTGCTCTTTAATGGAGATTTACACTCAAATGTCAATGCAAGTTTCTAGGCTTAGGAATAATATTATAGTCACTCAAAAGACGTGTTGGCCTTCATGGCATTTGGAAATGGTAAAGTTAATTTTCTTGGGGTCTTGAGGTTAACATTGCAAAAAATCCATGGAAATCTGGCACTCATATTTCATTAGACAGGTCTTGGATTATTATCAGCAGCAATTCACCTAAGAAGAAGCTTTGATTTTTCAGTGTTATCTCCTGAAATGGTTTAACATTTTGCCAAATATGTAAATGTTCTTTCTCTCCGAGAGTGAGATGATGCAATTGACAACAATCTTGTGTCTTTACAGAGCTACAGTCAGGATGTGGTTATCTTAACTTAACATTCAAAAGTACTGGAAATGGCTTTGTCCAAAGTAAAAAAATACACTATAATACCAACACATCTAAAGCCCAATAATTTACAACTCATATCTCACTTATCTCAACAAGGATCAGATGGATTGCCATGAGATTTTATGCAGACATTCATGGTTCCCAGAGGACAAATCTTACATAACTTTGGTGATCCCCTTTAGATTTCATCTAACACCACCAGCACATCAAAATGTTTTCTTTATCCAGTGAAATATTTCAACATCGACTGGATGGATTGGTTCAAAATTTGTGCAGACATTCATTGTTCCCAGATTATGTAAATCTCCTGACTTTGATCTAGCGCCACCATGAAGTTGACATTTATGGTCACTTTGGTAATCTCCTGACATGTTAGCATGCTAACGTTGGCATTTGTTCGTATCACTGATTTGCCTTTCTTTTTCACTAGTGGCCTGTAGAAATGTTGGTGGGTGTATTTTTGAATCTTGTATAGAGCCTGGTTAGCTTTAGATCCTTTTTTAAAGGTCTGTTTTAGTGACAATCCCACAGAAAGTTACTTCACAAGTATTCGTTTTCAGTAAAAGTAAAGCTCAGGTAAACCCACTGTACAGCACAAGCAAAGTTAGCGACTAGCTGAACATAGTGGATCTTCTAAAGCAAGTATGTTTTACAGGACTTGGAGACCAAACCATCTTAAAGGAGAATGATTATTGGACTTGTGTTTGCCAGCATAATAAATAACGCCATAATATATCAGATGTGATGTTTAGGTTGTTGTGGAGTTCAGTCTCCGAATGGCTACCTATTTCAGCTTAAAAATGAAACTATATGTTTGCGAGTCTGGCTGGGGAAGTTGGGAAATATTGACTACTACTGCTAACATTGTTGAAGTTTTGTTTCTGGTTTACTCATTACAGAGAACATCTGCTTATAATAAAATTAACGAATAAATTACCAACATCCAACAGCCTCACTAACTAGGCTAATGAGCCTTTCATTCACATTCTGGTAATCGCCATGCACTGCTCCTTTACTCCATGTTGTGATTCTGCCTTTTCAGGACATCAACACCCCGTGCATAATTACAGACAACGTCCAGGAGTTCGGAGATGGAGAGAACACTGATTTTGAGACAGTGTTCATCCTCACAGACTTTGATTCTCCTGACTACAGCTACCTCTACAAACGCGACAACCGCATTGTTGGGCCTCCTGTTGTGCTGCACTGTGCTGCGAAGGACGAAGTAAGTCATTGATTCCCCTTACATTCATTCATTCATTCATTCAAATACCTCAAATACAGCATTTCCCCACCTTGTTCTATAGCTCAGGGAAATGTGTTGTCTGCATGTCATGTGGCCTGGATCCAACAGAGACCGGCCTGAGGTGAACCTTGATTTCAGAAGGCAGGATGCAAAAAAAATACATTATGGCTCTGAACAGTGATGAACGGGAGCTGCCTCTGCCTGCTGTGCAGTCTGACAGAGACTTAAAATAGGAGTTTAATGTCGAACATGAACAATTTGCTCTGACTGGCTGCTGTAAACATGACAGAGCGCTCTGCAGATTTGTCAGCTGAAGATGGCACACACATTCATGCAGTTTTAGACTGCAGTGCAGAGCATCATAAAGATGTATATTTGTTGATAGTGGGAGATTGTTCGGCCATTCTGCAGTTTTTAACCAGTTTCAGGCATTTATTGGACCTAAAAACTATTCTGCGAGTCACTGTTGACGTAAACTTTACGGTAATAATGTGTCTTATATGTATTATGTTGTGGTGTTTGCAGTGGTTGTCCAGTGAATTGGTTATCATAATGTTAATGTTTTGCTTTTTCTTACCCACAGCCTTTGCAGTTCTCATGTCGTCCTCTCTACTGCACCACTATGCTTAACCTGTCACTGTGTTTCACGGGCTTTCGAAACAAAGACGAAATGGTGAGTCTGAGAATGTCAACTGAAGACAATGCACCCTGAACTTTTTATTCAAGGATGATAACTACTGGTACTTTGTTCTCAGTCTTTCTTCATCGAAAGATTTGTGTTGTTAGTCGCACAAAAGACCAGTCTTTTGGGGAAAATCATTCCAGTTGACATGGCACTTGACTTAGTATGCATATTATAGTGGAACACTCACAAAAAAAATTTTCCATGGCACATCATGGTACAGATTTTTACATTGATGACGGGTTGAAGATGACTCAGTAACTTGTTGCCTGCAGCTCTTTATCCAACATCTCACTGTGGCTATTTGTGCTATCCCTTGAAAGATTTAAACCGTATCCACAGACAGATTGTGTTATGTAGATGTGTTTTTGTTGAAGAATCGCATCGCTATCGAAGGTTCAGCTAATAAAGTAATTTGATCAACCAGTTGCTTAAAGTCTAGAAAAGCATTGTGGTTAAAATTAACTCTCCGTCAAAATGTAGTAATTTTTAATAATCTATGGGTTATAGGCTCAGGTCCAGATGGGACGTCGCTTGGGTTCGGGCCGCAGCTCACATATTAGTGACCTCGGATATATATCAGGAAATCAAGAAATTCGATGTAAAATCAGACATTTGGTGCCCCCATATAGCCCAAATGGAATTATCTTTTGTTTCCTTTGTTACTACGTTTTCCAGCCACTGCTGCAATTTAACTGTGATATTAGCAGTCAAATCAGGCTCCTTCGATTGAATAGTCGTTTAACAAAAGCTGACGTTAAACATGGCGGTAGAGAGAGTTGTCCATTGATCCCCGGTTTGGTGGCAGGGTGGGGAAATTCACTTTTTAAAATGTGAACATCTACCAGCCATTTAATAGTAAATCATTATTTTGTGTCTGAAATCTACCAGCCGCTTTGATATTTTACCAGCATTTGGACACTGAACCCCGAGTTGCTCCCGATGGAGGCCAGCACCTTGCATGGCAGCTTTGTTGCTATCATTAAATTAATGTATGCAGACTACTATGTATGCAGAGTGACTAATTGGGAGAAAAAGTTTAATAGCAATAGAGGAAAAAGTCACTGGTGTAGAAACATGTCTGCCTATTCCACCTTGAGATTTACTTTCCCTCTTTGTGCTAAGCTTGTTCTTGGTATTTTTGTTTTCCGTGTAGAAGAACTTGGTGAATCTGGTTCATCACATGGGTGGGACCATCCGGAAAGACTTCAGCACCAAGGTTACTCATCTCATCGCCTACTCCACTCATGGGGAGAAATACAGGGTTTGTTACTTCTTTGTTTATTCTGATTTTGGAATCTTTTTACTCTGTCTGTCTGTGATATTCATACCACGGCGCTGTAGGGCTGGGCACTAGTGTCAAAAATGTATAGCAATGTTTAATCCAATACATTGTATATCCCAGTTTTTAGGCAGTATGTTTGGAAAGTTGGAACTACAAACTTTTCCTTTGGATTTTTACTGAACACCACTCCTCCTCCTTTTGTGTAGAACTTTTTCCCCTCCTCTGGTTGATTAAACAGAATGAGCAGGAAAGCATGTGAAGTTCCTCCCAACCTAGTTTGAATACCAGTGTCTGGGTCTAATTCCAGAAACTTGTCATTTAATTCCCAGTTTAATCATTTCGTGATGTTTCATGAGTTCAATACCTGACCTCCTACATAGGGATACATAGAAATAGAAATGGATGGGTGGATGAATAGATTGACACTCGTCATGTTCTGGCTTCTCTGTATGGATTAACAGGTACTTGATGCTGTACTTGTTTCAATCATCTCTGACAATAATTTTCAATTGGATCTTTTTTTTCTTCTCTCTCCCTCTTCTCTATTGCCTTCAATTTGTTCACCTCACCACACCCCCCTTTGCTTCTCAAAGTCTTGTGGAGGGTGTATATATCAAAACAAGGCTTCGTGACAGGCTGTCAGGGCTGTTTTCTGTTTCAAAGTGTGATGCTAACTAAAAACATGTAAAAAAAAAAAAGAACCGTTTCAACCACACAGCCTCTCATACTTGTTTTAGTATTGGGCCTCAAGTGGAACCTGTCGTATTTCTATTGTGATTCTGAGTGACAGTGGGGAGATTAACTGTCAATGCTCACAGTACAACAAACTATTTGAAAGAGTTACTTCGGGATCAGACAGGAGGCCGAGTCGCCACTAAGCGCTACGAATTTCTGCCCTCTTTCTTTTGCCGCACATTTTAACCAATTGCACGCATCATGCACAGCTCCACAGAGCTCTGCAGCGATGGTGTCTGCGTCCTGTTTTCTCTACCTGCCTCAATCAAATCTGGCACAAAAACACATTATAAAGGATATAAATTATCTATTATATATGAAATAAATGATAGAATAAGCACTCTGTTTGCTAACCCGTTGCCCCTGTGTTTTTTAAATTACATACTTATTCCACATATTTGTCAGTTGTGTCTAAACAGAGCGAGAGAGGAAAAAAAGTTGATCCTCAAAGTGAAGAAGCACCGGGAGTTGTATGACCCGCAGCACATAACAGCAAAAAAGAGCAAAATCGCTTGTTGTTGAGCTCAGAGAAATGTGCTTCTGGTGGTGCGCCTCCTGTCTGAATCCAGCGTTATAGTTCTAAATTGTGCATTGAAAAATGACATGCCCTTGCTGTCTGTTATGTTTTATTTCTGTGTCTATCTCATGTCTTGTTTTCCTCCTCTCTCTTAACTGTGTCTTACTGTGCCGTCATCTCTCAGCTGGCAGTGTGCATGGGGACGCCCATCCTCACACCATCATGGATTCATAAGGCCTGGGAGAGAAGAGATGACGTGTAAGTTGAAAGTCCTTGAAGGAAGTCTATGTGCCATTGTCCTGTTGAAACTTGTGCTTTATTAACCACATTTTTGTTTGTTTATTAAAAAAAGGTTGAGTTAAACAAATTTGATTAAATGGACCAATATTTGCTTTCTAAAACACACATAACCAAACCTGAATTTAGGTTTTAAATAAGAGCCTACTATCATTGCAGGAACGAGTTCCTAAAGTACCTAATGTCATATAACTGCTCCTATGGATAGTTTTTGGGGCTGATGCGGGCATAATTGAATGGATCAGTATTGGCTAAAATTAAGTCGCATGTCGATATCTGTACCCAATAAAAGATTCTTTGTGAGGGAAGAAGCTCCACAACTGCAAGTGGACCACAGAGTGTTTGTCTTGTTCCAACAGCTCCAACAGAGTGAGACGTCTTCTCTCTCTCCATCTGATTGTGTCTCGTCAATTTCAGATGTCAGAACCTCCCACTTAAACTTTTATTCATATATCAATAATTCAAGATGATCAATTTAAAACTTTTGAACCAGGACCATTACTATTTGGATTAAGTATCTTAGGAAAAATCAGCCAATTCTAGTAGGTTTCACCTGTTACTTCAATGTTTCCAGATTCATATTTAGTCAGCATTGCATAAACATATTCTGCTGCTATGTAAGTATAAGTATCAGACTCTATTAAAACCAATATGAAAAGATTCAAGCCAAATTACAGAAACAAAATGTTACTATCACCTCCTAAGCAGTACCAAGTGTTTCAGGTTCAGGTGTTTCCTTCTGAACGAGTACAGACATTTTACAGCTACTTTTTTCTGGCAAAGACATCAAATACAAAGAGAGGACCATGGAGAACACTTGTTGGACAAACAAATATGTCGAAGCTGTAGTCAGCAGTTGGAAACAAAACCAAGAAAAACCAACAAGTAGTTATACATGTTGGACACTGTTTTGTGCCAGCCCAGGCAGTGCTCTTGATTTTTCTATTGACGTTTACATGTGTATCTCATGTTCAAGCTAACATAAAACAACATTGAAAACAACATCTCCACCACTTCTTACATTATTATACCATATTTCCCACAACTGCGTACTTAACTAGCTGTGCAAAGGATACATAAAAAGTGACAGTTGGTTCAGCTTTTTCCTTTTTAGGTTTTTTAATTACCTGGTAAACCCAAGAATCCTAGTACCTTAGCCTCACAAGATTCTTCAAACTTCAGTTGTGTGAAGCCCAAGTGTGGAGTTCCTCCAGCTGAAATGGGCAAAATTCTGACCGAATACTGTATGTATTGATGTTTTATAGATAGTTAATTATCAACCCGTCAGTGCTCTCAGGTAGACAAACCATGTAATGTTTCTAAATAATCTCATAGATACCGTTAACATTTCTCTACCTAAACTTTAGGAAAGTTACTGTATAATAGGTTCTGTTTAATGTTAAATTACAACAGATAAAATATATTCTGCATCTAGCAACTACAAAAGACTAAAATTACTCTAGGATGAGAAACAGGGTCTCATTGGAAGTTTATACTAACTGCTTCATCTGCAAACAGATTCTATTCAAATACAATGTGGCATGGTTTGTTACTCACCTTGTTTCTTCCACCTTCATGTGTGAAGACACTTCTATGCAGGAGAAGAGGAGTTTCGAACAGAGTTCAAAGTGCCTCCATTCCAGGACTGCATCCTCAGTTTTTTGGGTTTCTCAGACGAAGACAAGACCAACATGGAGGAGAGGACTCTCAAACACGGTCAGTGCTGCAGCACACAGGGATCTGGCATTGTATCTCATGGCGGGAAATCCAAAGCTTGACAGGTCTGCTGTGTGTAGTTACAGTTGCAAAGCTATGATTGGAGAATTGCTCTTTGGGGAAGGGGTTCAGCTAATTGTCAATTCTGATTTGAGACATTCACACCTACATTAAAAGTAGTTAAGGTAATGTAATTATAAAAAAGACTTATGCATGTATTTACACTTCATCATAATCTCTCTGTGTTTCTGTGTCTAAGGTGGCAGTTATCTTGAGATTGGAGATGAGAGGTGTACACACATGGTGGTGGAGGAAAACTCAGTAAAGGAGCTGCCATTTTCTCCCTCTAAGAAACTCTATGCGGTCAAACAGGAGGTAGGCGTTTTAGTCTTTTGTAAAGAGTAAAGTTCGGAGTTCAACACCTCCGTGATACTGGTCAAATACTATCTTGACGTGGCAGAAAATTGCTCTGAGATTTTGCTGCAAGAAGGACAAAAATGAATCCTCTGTTTCTTTTCCTCCTAAACATAATGCCAAATGGTCGTCTGATCAAGATTCCCTTTTAAATTGAACCTCAGTCGTCTCAGTACAGTCTCTGCTCTGCCTCTCGCTGTCTCACTGTCAGAGAGGGATCAATAAGGGATTTTCCCTTTCAGCAGATGAATAATTTGAACCAAGGCAGAGTGATGGTTTAGCTTTAGTTGCAACCCCACAATCAATATGGCCTTTTTTTTTTACTCTGCCAGTTTTATTGGTTTTCAAAGGACAAAAAGTATCAAATCTTTTTTCCCCACCTACTTCTGTCCTCACTCAGGGGTCAGTAAAAACACATTTCTTTCTTCTGTGCTAGTGGTTCTGGGGAAGCATTCAGATGGACGCTCGGGCCGGAGAGTCAATGTACCTCTACCAGAAGGTATGTGTATTATCAGTATTGTAAATGTACTGTATGTGTATTAAGGATACTGCACACTTCTGAAATGCAAACAACACAATTTCTTTTGTCTTTGTAGTATAAGAATGATAAGCAAACAGGATAAAAGCACTGGATGGAGCCATGTCTTTCAATCCTCTTTGTCACATCTTTTTAAAACCCAGTACTTCCATTATATGTGTGCTGCTCCCTTTCCTGTCTCTCTCTTTTTCATTTCTGTTGCCTTAATTATTTTATTAATTTGAAACCAAACCTAGGACCCCGTTCAGGCTCCTCCAGTATCCCTAGGAGTTTGGTTTCATTGTCAGGGTTCTTTGGGCCCCTTTTTTAAATGGGAAAGTTAAAATGGTGCATCAGTTGATAGACGTTTTCACCATCCATGAAATACATGGAATATGTGAATGATGTTGCAACGCTATGAAACAATCTTGCATGATGCATCAAGATTTAGTAATTTGACCGTTTTGACGTGTAACACTATAGCACAGTCAAAAACCCAGCTTTCAGCTGCTGATTTCAGTGCTTCCTCTGGGGACTTGCTAAGCTCTTCACTGCCACTTCTCTCGTGGCCTTCCTCCTCAACCATGATCACACATTTTTCCACTGCAGCCTCACAGCAGGGATACCTGTGCTGACCCGAACTGTGTCTGCTTGGTAGTAGGGCTAACTAGTGCTAAAGACCAGGGTATGCTTGAAAAAGTGTTAGCTTTTCCAAGTGTCTACACTCAAAGACAGGCAGTTTGAAGATATTAAAGATGGGGTCAGTGATTCTGTAGAAAGATTGACACTTACACTGCAAGGTTATTTACGTTTCGTTACTATCATGGTGTGGGCGAGGTCGTGGAAGAGTGAAAGTAGCCAGCAGAAGTCCACCTGTAGCCAATTGGCTGGAATAGTGTTGTGTGGCTCAGTGCCAGGGCTGTGTGCAAACACAAGATTTATTTTCAGCGCGCGCACAGAACAGACAGCTAGCAGACCTTGAGGAGATACTCACTAAATTTGGCAAAAAGTGTGGTGGATTAGAATCACTGACCCCAACTTTAAAGATGTTCCACCTCAGAGAAGTTCACACTGCACACTTTCTAGCTTCTAACGAAATCTTTGTGTTTTGCAGTTTATTTCCACTTTTACATTTCAGTTATTACACTCAGATATTACTAATTGCTGTCCTACAGCCATATTGGAGCTATTTTCTGTGTTAAGTTACTGCTAATGCATCCATATATTTTGGCTGCTGTTTTGCTTCACATTAAGTCATCACATTAATAAAGAAAACCTCTTTATTGCGAAGGAAATGCACTGTACTCGTCGCAGAGATTAAAGGTACAGCAATAGTTCAAGAAAATACAGTACTAAGCCACAGCGAGCTGTTAGACAGACTCTCACTGCAGTTTGTGCAAACCAGCTCACCTCCAAAACATAATCAAGGTCACTGGGCCACCTGTCCTATGGAAAACCATTCACACTCCACAACATGTGCTCGTGCTTAAGGCTTGTTAAGATCTAGTTTAGCCAGAATGACAGAATTATACAACCAGGAATCATGAGTTACAATTGAAAAGAATTGGGTTTCTTTATTTTTGTTTACTGATCATGGATTTATCTTCTTCTTTCTATATCTCCTTTTATGTATTTTTCCTTTTGTCCCACTGTACCTCAGATCGACAGCCCAGCCATGAAGAAGGCAGTGTCCCTTCTGTCCCTCACCACCCCCAACAGTAACCGGAAGCGTAGACGACTTAGGGACACGCTGGCTCAGCTAACCAAGGAGACAGAGATCTCCCCCTTTCCTCCACCACGCAAAAGGTCGTCAGCCGAGCACTCCCTGTCCATAGGTTCTCTGCTGGACATCTCTAATACCCCTGAGACATGCAAGGCCTTGACAGGTAAGAAGAAAATGATGGGGGACTAGAAAAACACCTGCTTGCTCCAACCCTAAATCACCTTTTTTTTCCCTCCCTTTGGTTGACAGTTACATATAGATGGAAAAATGCATTACCTTAGCATCTTTTCTCCACAAGTGAACAGTAACAAAATGAACCTCTCTTCATTGCAGAAGACAGAGTAGGGGACTGTTCACATGGCAAAGGAGACAATAATGTGACCAAAAATAAAATAATAAGAAGAAAAACCAGGGAAAGGAGGATTAGGACAGACAGGGAAGAGAGGAGGAAAAAGTCCTACCTGAGCACAGGTATCCTTCAACAACCAGAGAAGGAGCAGCAGCAGCAGCAGCAGCAGCAGCAGCCAGGATCTTCTGCAGGTCAGGTTTTGCTTCAAGAGTAGAATTGTGCTGATATTATCAGCAGACATTTAGGCTAATATAGAGTAGTTGTTGGGAGGGTGGAAGAACTCTGGCAACAATAAATAAGTCATGCGTTAGTTTTACCAGTGGAACTGAAAGAATGTTTGTTTATTTATTTATTTTGGTGATGCACTGGATTATGTGAACATAAACAGGCCAGAGTATCAGCAGGTATAAATAAAACCTACTGGGATAAATCCAAAGCATTCCTTGCCTTACATGAGATGAGGGCATTCAGATAAATGTCTGCAATCTTCAGTTCCACAATTATCAGTTAATTCATGAATACTTTTGGATGTTGTTTGGTTAATGTGCTCTTTGCAATCCTCTGTCTGTACTTGACCAAAGCCAAAGATTCTTTATTAGTGACCCCATGATCTAGCTGATCATGTCACATCAAATGAGTTATGTAGTGAAACATGTATGCTTATCATATCAATATTTTAAGTTTGTCAACTTTTAAGTGCATATAACTAACTACTTTCAAATTAAATCTAGAATCCAGTGATTAAAAAGAAAATGTTTTAACTTTAGCAAAAAGATCAGGATCAGAACTGAAAACATGTTTCCATCTGCTGAGGCGAAGCAAATAAATGGCCTTCAAAACACACGCCCACGTACATACTACAATACACGTAGTCTGTACTGTATGTTTTACTTTATAATTCAGCCCTAATTCCATTGCATTTGTTAAAACAATAGTGGATGACATCTGGCACTGTCTTTTGGTGCTTTAGTGCAGTATTAACAACTTGCCTTCCCGCCTGTCTTCTTCCTCCAGAGGGTTCAAAGCCATCCAAGAGCTCGACTCCAGTTCTGTCCAAGCAGTCAGCCAGGTGGCAGGTCTCCAAGGAGCTCTACCAGACTGAGAGCAACTATGTAGACATTTTAAGCACCGTCCTACAGGTAGCTGTGTGTATATGTGTGTTTGCACAATGTGGACTATTCTAACGAATAGACACTACCTGGCAGGTTGGTCAGTCGGTTGCCCCTGACAACAGTTTCAGGCTAAGCTACAATCATTAAAGGTGCGTGCGTGCGTGCGTGCGTGCGTGCGTGCGTGCGTGCGTGCGTGGCCTGTCTTATCAGTTTGTCCCAGCAGAGAGTCAAACGGCTGACCAGTGAGGGGGAAAATGACCTGCCTGACCATTTCTCTTTCTGTCTCCCTCCCCTTCAAAATCTTTTACTCTTTTTCTTTACTATCTTTCTTAGGCTTCTTTGATTTTAATGTTGTTTTCTTTTTATTTACCCTTTCTCTCCCTATTTCTCTCTTTCTGCCTCAAACATCTTTCCTTGGTTTTGCCGTATCCCTGTCTTGTAATCTGTCTCATTGGTTGTGTTCTATTGGGTTTAACTGTTCTTTGTCCTCACAAAAAGCTGGCCGGGCTAAACCAAATCTGGGAATATAAGTCTATTCCCTTCTAAAATTAACTCACACCACATGCTGCTCAAATCACTTTAATAATGCCACTGTAGCTCAACTACCGTGCTATGTATTAAAGGAAAACACAGATAAGGCTGATTCCATGATCCAGACATTTGGTGAACACTGAATGCTAGGCATGAGTCGTAGTGCGGTTGATTGCTGCCTATTTCATTGTTAATTCATGCTTTTTCCACTTCACAGTTAAAAGGGAAGGGGAAATATACTTCATCTGTATTTCTGAGAAAGCAGGTCCATTGTAAACCTTACAGCCATTACTGAGGCAGGAGACGGTGTAAACCCATGTTCACATAGGCAGCAGGCAGTAGACTGCTAATTGGATTTCTTTTTCTTTTTTTTGACACAACAGTAACAGATTGACTGCCATGTCAGTTGACTGTACTATCAATGGAGAGCCAAATCATGTTATTCAGTTTTCTTTTTCAAAAATAACAGTTATGTATGTAATCTTGGGGCATTTGTGGTTTTCCGCAGAATGGTGGGGCATTATGTTGGTAGCACCAGTTAACAAACAGCTGCAAGAAAAATACCAGAATAAAAACCACAAAAACATAATATTAATCTCTGACGAAATCTCAATGTAGAATTGCGAGACAGAATACACTTCACTCACACATACTGACACGTGCACACACTGTGAGTTGATGTACACAGCGTTCAGAGATCACTGTTGTGGTTCATGTTGCAGCTGTCAGGCAGTTACAATGGTGTCCTGAAGCAATGGTGTGCTATTGCACTTTCTTGTGTCACTGGCAGCCACGACGGCAAAACATACCACAGAAGAAACGGTGGGGGGGGAATCCAGCCACGATTTTATGATTGGGGCGGCCAGCATTTACATCAGGACAGTTCAAATTATATTTTGTGACTGTTTGGGACGATTGTGGTAAAAGTTAAGTAAGAGCCCTGCAGTGCACACGCTCTGCTCAGGTAGGCGGTGTGCCCCTTGCGTTAGGCTACATCTGTAAGACATGTATGTTAAAATACAGTTTGTAAACAAGTTAAATGTGTATTTTTACTGTCCTAACATTGTATTATTGATGCTGTGTCTTTGAAAGCATCTTGAGTATTAATTAAAATTTCTGTGGAACATGTTAGTTCAGTTAGTGTGTCTTTGAGCACTTCTCTCATATCTGTTTTTATTTTAAGCTTTTCAAGCTTCCTTTGGATAAAGAGGAGCAGGTGGGCGGACCCATCCTGGCCCAAGAAGAAATGAAGACGATATTTGGCAGCATCCCAGAGATCTATGATGTTCACACCAGAATAAAGGTCCTCAACTGTTTCTATCAAATCCTCCGTTTGACCAAGTTATAGTGATGGTGTAATTTTGAACAGCAGTCAACCTGTTTTCTTTGTTTGATGTTTTTTTCCTCAGAGTGACCTTGAGGAGCTCCTGACAGACTGGTCAGAAGACAAGAGTGTAGGGGACATCATTCTCAAATATGTGAGTACAAACAAATCTCGACTAGTTTGCAGATGATTAATGTTTGCTGTTATACACTCATATGTTAGATAACACAGTTAAGTATGTAATGAAAAGCTTTGTTGAAATAACACCAGTATAAAAAGTGGAATCAAATCATCTATCAAACAATAAACTAGGGTTGGGAAAAGGATGGTGTATGTCGCGCGACAGTAGAGATGTGTCCACCGGTCGAGGTGTGGCAATACGCTCTTCACTGTGGGTAATGTAAATGTAGCAAATCAGGGCTGTATTCTCACGTAATCTTGCAATTCTTGTGATCACCTCGCGAGGCAATGTGATTGGCGCAGCAGGACTGCTAATCACGTGAGAGCGACAGTTGGAGGCAGTAATGCACCTCCTAAGTTGTTTTGCCAACCGCTGAAGAAGAGTGACAAGAGCATGAAGTACTATTTGATTTTTAAACCATTTGTTAAATTACTGAACAATTACTGTATCGTGACATTTCATGTTATTGCGATATAAAATTATTGGAAGATTTTGGCATCATCACCCAAAAAACTATTATTAGAAGTAGTGAATTTTGACTGTTGATTACATCAGCTGAAGAAAGGCCGAAGCCACTCTATCACTATCTTGACCTGAGGAGACCTTCATGCTTACATTGATAGACTCGTGGGATCGTGCTTGCAGTATTATTCTGGCACTGGTAAATTACTAAAAGCGTTTCAGAGCAGCTCTTTGCATACAGGGCTAAAACCATGCCTTAATGGTTTCTGAACACTTTTCAGGGATGTTTCTGTCATGCTGTGTTGAATATTCTTCGTTGATGATTACATAGCTTTTATTCCTCCTTATTTATGTGAGACTAATTTGCTGAGCATGAATGCTTATTACACTAATACACCGTTTCTCATTACTCAAAAACTGATGTCACAACGACAGGCAGGTATGGGGTAATTGAGAATGATCGCCCAGTTGTAGAGGGGTATATGAGTAAGGTGGCACTGCAAATTATTCCATGAGACTGGTTAGAAAACATCTAAACGCTAACACTCCAAACCGTGATTCAGTTTTTTTTCTCCTCTATATGAAACCTCATTCTTGTATCTGTGTGGATCTTCCTCTTAAAACTTTAGACCTGTTCTCTTCTTCTCTCCCTCCAGTCTAAAGAGCTGGTGAAGGCCTACCCACCTTTTGTCAACTTTTTTGAAATGAGCAAGGATACCATTGTTCGGTGTGAGAAACAAAAGCCACGCTTCCATGCTTTTCTCAAGGTATGACTTTTTGTGTTGTATTTGTTTATCTGCCTGACTGTTGGATCACGTGTACATGGCATAGAATACTTGCAAGAAGTGGCAAATAAAAAACAAAACACGAAAAGCTGATTATACAAACTAGCCTGGTAATTGTAACTTGTCCCCAAGATTTGTAATTGGCTTTTTACAAGTACCCACGAGCAGGACAAAAGACTGTCAATTCAATTTTATTTGTTTATATAGCACCAAATTATAACAAAGTTATCTCCGGGATCTTTTTATATAGAGCAGGTCTAGATTGACTCTTTATATTTACAAAGACCCAACAGTCCCACCATGAGCAAGAACTAGGAGACAGTGGCAAGGAAACACTCCCTTTAACAGGTAGAAACCTCGAGCAGAACCAGGCTATAATGATGGTAGTAGTTGTAGTACTCATAATAAGAGCAATAACAATAAGAGCAGCAGCAGCTGTTGAGCAGGAACACGGGGCAGCAGGTGTAACCACAGATCTGGACTACCTGGAAATAGGACCAGGTGTCTGGGGTGTCTGCCTCCCGTAAACAAACTGGAAGCTAGTTCCACAGAAGAGGAGCTTGATAGGTGAAAGCTCTGGCTCCCATTCTACTTTTAGAGACCTCTGACAGGGACACTGTAACAGCTGAGTTGTGGGGATAGAAGGAGAGATCATTACTCGTGATGCATCCTCATATTTAAAACAATTCCATCCAAAATCTAAATAAAACTGAAGGTGGTATGGTGGTTTCCAAAGCTGAGCATTTGATTGTTTGTTGAATTCAGACACTTTTGCACTGTGAGGAGAAGCTGTGCTTGTATGCTGCTTTCAGACATAATCAGGCATTGTAAACAACCAAACCACTGCACATTGATTAACACCTTTGTACTCCCTCGTGGCAGGGCTGAACAGCTATCGATCAGTCTCTCTTCCTTCTTCACAGTTGCTCTGTAAACTGTGAAATATTACAATAAACTGCTAATGCTACATGGTAAACGAAGTTCACTCTGCAGCTTTAACACAGTACCGCCGTTCAAATGAATGGGAAAACCGTCATTTTTGTCGCAGTGCCTGATTGTATCTGAATATAGCCTTACTGTTGCGACTGTCCTCTCACTGCGTTGTCACTCTGCTCAAATCTTTGTGTTATCACCAGGAAAAAGGCTCATAGAACAGAAAGACTTTGGCCTTCACTTTGATTGTGGTTAACATGCATTGCAAACTTTTGTTTCAAGATTCAATGTGTTGCGTCGGTTTACACAAACACACATGCTGTCACTAACACTTTCATTCTACAGATCAACCAGGCCAAGCCAGAGTGTGGCAGGCA
This sequence comes from Nannoperca australis, assembly GCA_036023655.1. Lineage (NCBI taxonomy): Eukaryota > Metazoa > Chordata > Actinopteri > Centrarchiformes > Percichthyidae > Nannoperca > Nannoperca australis. The sequence goes on along the minus strand of JAVQJD010024635.1, from coordinate 9,962 downwards.
GACACTGGTGGAGCTGCTCATCAGACCTGTACAGAGACTGCCCAGTGTGGCCCTTCTTCTTAACGGTAACACACAGCTCACGTACACACTGCTTTGTTAAAACAGTTAAGAAATAATTTCTTTTTTCTAATTACATCCCTCCCTGTGTTTTTCTCCTTATCTCTCTCCTTTCACATGTCTGTAATTTCTCTTCCTCTCTATTCTTTTCTATTCGCCTTTCTCTGATTTTCATCTTTTCCTGGCTATCTACTTTTTACCAAACGTTTCTTTTCTTCCTCCATTGCAGACATAAAGAAGCATACGCCAGATGACAACCCAGACAAGATAACGCTGGAGAAAGCAATTGAGTCTCTGAAAGAAGTCATGACGTGAGTTGGCGTGACCTTACCCTTTCTATTGTGGTGATCACACGACCAGCATTGCAAAGTTTTGGTGGGCACAAAATAGTAATTGGTGCATAAAGTTGCTGTTTTTAATGTGAAATGACCCCAAATTAAAATGCAGTGTTATAGTAATCACAAATTTGTGCATGAGTAAATATAGAGCATTTTTTTGCTGTCCCAAAGACAAGTGTGGAATAAGTACGTACTTTAAAAAACAATCGCAAACCGCACACTAGTTCTAATAAATCTAGTGGATGGGGAGATTTAAAATATCGGGGGAATTGAAACTCCAGAAGAACAATGAGAGGGAAAATCAAAAGGGTTGGCAGGCAGGACGTGTATTTTGTAATTTATCAGATCATTTATATCATATATAATTAATATTGTTTATAATAGATTATCAGTGTGTTTTCATGCCAGATTCAGCTGTGGAGAAACTCGGCAGAGCACAAGCCGGCCTCGGAGCTCCGCAGCTCAACTTGTTAACATGGGCACCGAAAGGAAGTAATGTTTGCCCCATTTGATGACGGTTTCCAACACTGGTTGAGCCACGATTTAACAAGACACTAATGATTTAAACATACAAGAGTAATACAGCAAATAATCACAGCACTTACTTAAATTTCCAATTTAAATGCAGTGTGGGTTTTCAGAGGTGATAACTGCTGTTCTTCTGGAAATGTTTTCTATGATTAGTTAGTGATGCAAACAACAAAGAGGTACAGATAAAAGGCTGGTCTTAAACTAACTTCAGCTTAAGCATACTTGGGGTAAACGTGGGTCCAGCTGGTGATCATCTAACTAACTTTTACATTCCCACCTGACTGTGACTGATGACCGTTGTTGGAGACGTTTCTTCTTTCTTTTCCTGATGTCTTGGCCTGCTGCCCTGATTAATTACCCACTGCAGTAAAGCGAATGTACAATGTGATTGATCATTCAATGATTCCTAATGAGCTGAATCAGTCAGAACCCGACGCACCTCATCTTGTGATCAACTTGTTTACTAAATGATGGTCTAAACAATTGTCCCATTTTTTAAATATGAGCGTAAATTCCTGTCTCTATTCTGTTTTTCTCTGAAACTTCTATATTTTCCTTTTTATTGAAACGAAAATGGCTACAAAATGTGCAGTAATCACATCAAATAAGCCACAGCTGTGGCTTTTAATTAGTCTCTGAACCCACACATTTAAAAAGCAGGCTCGTTCATGTGATAATAGTGCACAAGACAGTATCTGCAAGCATCATCGTGAGGGAGCATTTCTGCCCTGCGTGCAAACACAGGCCTGTGACAAATGCAAGCTCAACCCTCCCGACACGCTCAAATAGAGTGGCTGATGTCTCCCATCCTCTTATGCTCAGCATTCGAATATTGACTTGGACGTCAATAACCATGGCAATGATCGAAGTTCAGCTCGGCAAAATTATAGATATTTTTTTCATATTTCCTGTCAGCACTACGGAGATGAACAATAACATTATTTTCTCCATTCTCTAACTGTCCCTCTCCCTTTCCTCCTCACCAGTCACATCAACGAGGACAAGAGGAAGACTGAAGGCCAGAAGCAGATCTTTGATGTTGTTTATGAAGTTGATGGCTGTCCTGTAAGTTTGACTGCTAATGTGTGCATGTCTGTGGTTGTGGAGACTGTTCTATAATGTTTTTATTATATTATATATATATAATATCATATTGTCCCACATGACAAAACACACTGAAATTGTAAGGCTCTGCATTATGTCCCTTAAAATAGACCTATTGTAGACTGTACAGATCAGTCAAGCCATAGACAGTGATACCTTGATGTTTTCCACCAGATATCAGCAAGTCACCTATAAACTATTCCAATTTGTTAACCAATGAAACAAAAACCATGGCAGCAATATTTTGAATTGCAAATTAAATGAAACGGCAGGAACAGGAAGCTGAACATAACACTATATACAGTATATAATATTACAATTCATAAAATCAAGAAAATATCAGAAAAGGTATTTACACATGGACTGGAAGTGTGCATGTGTGTCAAGATACTTATTTGTCACATTCAGTGATATTTTAATTGTGTCCCTCAGTTTGTCACATATTGCACTCTCTCTCTGATTTGGCTCCCATTCTCCACACCTTCCTCTTCCTTTCTACGCTTTGTCTTCTCTGCAGGCCAACTTGTTGTCCTCCCATCGCAGTCTGGTTTACCGAGTAGAAACAATTGCCCTGGGAGACCAGCCTTGTGACCGTGGAGAACATGTCACACTCTTTCTCTTCAATGACTGCCTTGAGGTGAGAATGCACACATACACCATGTTACACAGAAGGCATTCACACCCAATTTACCAGTTTTCTTTCCTATAGTCTAATCTGAAGATTAGTCTACAACCCTGACCTGAGACCTACCTTTTTAACTTTAAATGAAAAACCTAAATGAATACTGCAATCAACTGTCAGCATTGTGGGTGTCCGAACAATTGCGAGCATGCAGCTGAGAGCAGCAGCAGTAGAAATACTACCTCTGCTACTTGTAAGCTAGTAAAACTAATTGTCAACAGAATAAAAATTCCACCATTCCTAGCATTCATTCATATGCCCTATTCTATCGCCCTCTGCTGCATCCTCGCTGGGTTAGGAGCTAGCACTTTTAAACCGTTCTGAACCACTGTTGTGGTTTAGACTGGAGTCTAACAGTCACTGCTTTCAGTTTAGTAGCAAGCTGGCAGCTTGTTAACTTGGAGAGTTTTATTCCTGTTTCAACTAAACTCTTATTAAATGTGATGAAGGCACAGTATCAAGAAAATAGAAAGAAGCTTGGAGTATAATGCTAGCATGTTCCCGGCTGGCTAACATGTTAGCAGTTACTTCACTAGCTGCAGTGGGTGACCAACTAGCTCTGCGATTGGTTACTACTACCAAGCTTTCACATTTCACCAACATGCGCAAATTAATTATCTTATGCCACTTTATCGTGTGGCCTTAAAGTTACATTTTAGGTTCAGTTTGTGATTTTCGGTTTGTAAAACATGTCAGCCATTAGTCTAATTTAATAGTTCTAATAGTTTAGAAAAGTCATTGGCTTTCCTTTATGCTATTTAGTTTTTGTTAACAACAAATTCTCACTAAATGTTTTTGAAAGCATCCTCATTTGCACATAACTCCAAACTGTGTTTGCACTTGTCAAACAGCAAAGTGATTACAGCACGTCTTGGACCCAGTATCCTTTTATCTGTCTTACATTACTGCCTACATTATTATCCAAACCCATTCAGTGAGTGCTATTCCCACATGTGGTCTCAGTCAACAACAGTGACAGACAGGATTGTGGGACGCAGAGAGATGCTCTGTCACGTTCAGAGACTGTCAAATTCAAATAAAACTTTTTTTAAAAATATTTTTAAGACGGGCCAAAATTCATTAACTCCTCAGGCTCAAGCGTGTGGAATTGTTGAGTGTATTTTGAATATAACAACATAAAAGGCTTTTGCAGAGTAGCCAGATTGAAAGAGGGATCAATTAGTGTGTGTGTGCGTGCGTGTGTGTGTGTGGCTGTGTTGTGCTGATTCACGAGACACCTCTTAATGAGCCTGTGTGTTGAACAGCCACACACATGGATTTGACAGTTTTCCATATAGTCCTGTATGTATATTGAATGAATGTTGTGCTAGTAGTTAGTAGTTAGCCTCACTTCTCCCCTCCATCATCACTAATCATTAACTTTTGCATTCATATAATCACTCTCACCTGTTTTATCCTCTCCCCCATTTCTCTCTTTCTCCCTCCCTCCTTCTCTCTCTTTTCCGTCTTTCTCAGCATCTAATTAATGTAGCATTAATGAGTTGCATCGTTTACATCTATGAAGGCCTCATTGATTTATTGCCAAGTAACCGATAGCAGCTTCGCCCACACACAACTCTAAATCGGAAGGACACCCACACACCCACACACCCACCCGTGTCGGATGTTATTTGGAAGTTGGCTGTCTTCTCCTTTACCTCCAAAGTTGCTGTCTCATTTTGTGCATGTGTTTGGGTGTGTGTCTCTGCAGATTGCAAGGAAGCGACACAAGGCAATGAATACATTTAAGAGTCCACTGGGACAGACGAGACCACCGCCCTCGCTCAAACACATTGCACTGATGCCGCTGTCCCAGATTCGAAGAGTGCTGGACCTGCAGGACACAGAGGGTAACACAGGGACAACATTTGAGGGTGCTTTATGTTCCTCTCTCAACCTGCACTCCATTGTAATACTCGGAAGGGAACACCCTTTTGGAGTACCCCTGTAATAACATCACAATGTTGGAAATGGTGACAAACCAACTCCAAGATCTCCGCTCCATTTATTTGAACAAAGATGACTGCAGAAGATTCATTACCAAGGTGTGCTTTTGGAAAATCCCACAGCAAGCATGTATGTCATTAAAAGAATAAAGTCACTTTGGCAAGTTCTTAAATTTTAAGATTGTTGACTAGTAGCTGACTTAAGGTTGGTTTTCAGAGACATCAACAAAGTGTTTTTGAAAGAAACCACCTACTTCCAGTTGAATGAACAAGTATGGTCACAATTTTGGAAATCTACTATAAGAACATTGAGTTTGCTGTACTCATAAGTGTCAGATAGCAATATGATTCTTGTTCTAGGCAGAAGACTACATTAGAGATACAGTATGTTTGCAACCAACTTCAATAAAATAAACAGGACTTAAGGCTGCTTAAAAATCAATCCAGATTACTGTCAAGTGTTCAGATCTCACATTTCAGGACAGCCTGACACACTGACAGGAATAAGTGAAGGAGGTCAGATAGCAAGTGTTTTAGTGTGGATTTTCCTTTATTTTGTGTAGTTTTATGTGAAAACACATTGAGAGACAAATGCTGTCTTTACACGGAGGAACAGTAATGATTGATGTTTATGGAGTTTGGGCTAAGCACGGAAGTTGATTTGTCATCTGTGTTTTTGTTTAGTTTTTTCTTCCACCACTCCTGTCTACTCTTATCTATCCATCTGCTTATCTTCCCATTCTCCCTGTCCAACACTCTTCCTCAGTCATCTTCCTTTATCTCATTCTCTTCATCTCAGTGTCTTCACTGGCTGATTTCCCTCCTCCCTTCTTTTTGTCACTGTTCATTATTTTCCCTCTATCACTGACGGTCCATCTCTTCGCTTCCTCCCGTCAGAGTGTGCGAATGCATTCGCCTTGGTGGTTCGACCTCCTACTGAACAGGAGAACTTGTTGTTCAGCTTCCAACTGGTTGGAGAGGAAACTGTTAAAAGCGCCTGGCTGCGAACACTTTGCCGCCACGTCGCCAACACCATCTGCAGGGCTGATGCGGTGAGTAGCCTCATACACTAAGAAAAGAAAGTAGGTAGTTTGACAGATTGGCGGGAAGGAAAGGAGGCCGTGTTAACTCTGTCAACAACTGTTTACACTGAAAGAACCTTTTCCTCTCCAAAAACAAATGAGTCCATTCGTACTCGTCACCATCCTGAAGGTTGAACTGTATGATCATTTTGGAGGATGTAGTTTGTCCAGATTTGTTTACACTGCAAAGGAGAGTGCAGAATATGGACTGTGAAAGAGTTTTAGGGAGGATGGAAATTTGCCCCCGACATGGTAACAATAATGAACACTTTAAACTACTACCATTGGTGTAGTCTTGATCACACGCTCTCAGGGCGTTTGGTTGAATCAAACCCTGGAGCGGTTTGTGGGGTCCAGTCATGACCCGACTTCGATCCGGTCCAGGTATACTCTGCACGTTTGAGCTAAATATTAGCTCCCTTGTTCAGTGGTCTGAAAGCAGCACGTCCTCTTGTGTGACCCAGTATAGTATTTTCAACATGTTTCTTCAAAGTGCAATCTATTAATATATTGCCCAGATAATTACCACCAGGGTTCTTACAAAGTTTAAAAGGTTTGGAAAATGCTTAAATTTAACCATTATGTTTTCAAGGTTAGAATAATGCTTGAATTCAAATATACTCCTTGAAAAATCTTTAGTTTTCAACATAATCACATTCACTCATGTAAAACAAAAAATCTGTTAACATTTGAAATGAAACAATCCTGTCTTATTTGTTTGTTGTCTCTTGGCATTTACACTGGCCATTTAGATGTGATGATAAAGGCTTCAAGAGTTTGGACATTTTCAGTTTAGGTACCTTAAAAGTGATTTGAAAAGTGCTTGAATTGTCCTCTTAAGAAGCTGTATGAACCCTGTACCATGGTTATAAGCAAATGTCAACTGTGCTGTTCCTCATTGTTAAATTGCATAGCAGTGTTTCTCTCACAGAAGTAGTCCAGAACACATTCATGTATTTACTGTTGCTCTTGCCTCAGACACATCTAACCAATTAGCAGAGTGAACGTTCTCACATGGTTTGTAGTGATACGTTTTGGTTCTCTTGGAATTTGCTCAGGGTGAAGTGAAACTGAACCAAGGGGAAAACAGTTTACAAACTAATCAACTGATCCCAACCAGAGCAACATCTTTTCAAATAAAGATTTTACAAATAGACTCATATTTTTCTGGAAAAAGCCAAATAAGGCAGGAGCACTTTCCAATGAACATTATAGACAGGCACCAGTGTCAGTTGTTAGTATTTTAGCAGGTAGTTTAACCAACACTACTCAAACAGGAGGTAACAGGAGAGTGCATTTGTTGGGGACTATTTTCAGCTGCGAATAATATACATTTGGCACTATAGTGAGTATTTGGGATTTTGTCAAAATAAGCTACAATGTGTGTTCATTGTAATAAAAACATGTCAACCAGTGCACTCATTGATGTGTTTTTTTTAAATAGTTTTTGGTCAACAACTGAGCCCTATGGCACAGAGGAATACAGGCTACACAGGACATGCTTGTTAGTTTTACCAATCCCTGTGTGATCTTTGTCTTTTCATGGGATTTTATGAGGTTAAATAAAACAGAATATGGCCATCCTTATACTTTTTAATGGTTTTTGGAGGGGAAAAAGACTTATTTGCTGATTAAGCTTAATCATTATTGAGCCCACTGGAAGATCAGTTGGTGAGACGGTCTGCTGTATGTAGCAGAGCAAGCAGCAGGGGGCGATGTTGGCCTCTGGTCTGCCTGACACCTCACAGCTGCATTCCCAATGCTGCTTTCACCGTCAGCGCTGCAGTGTGAATACCAAAGAAAAAGGGTCCTACTTGTTAACAAGCCCACTGCACGGTGAGAGGGGGGAGAGAAATAAAGACCATGAATAACACACATCAGGTCATAACTAATATTAAGTTTGAGACTGTATTGGTTTTTGTCTTGTAACCAGGAGGACCTGATTCAGTGCACAGACCCAGACTCACTACAGGTCAGCACCAAGGATATGGACAGCACCCTAAGCAAAGCTTCCAGGGCCATCAAGAAGACCTCTAAAAAGGTAAAGGCAGAAGAGAAGCTTTCTCATGATTAACCTGCTCCGTTTCCAGGGGTGGCTTATTATAACACAGACATGTTGAGCAACAAAACATTTTTCAGACTAGGGCTGCCCCCTAAACATTGATGATTCGAATCATCTGTTGAGAAACCCGAGTCAACTCACATTCTGTCAGTCCAAGCACTGCCCTTTTGTTTAGCTGTGCACAGAGTAACGCAGAAGGACAGCCTGTAAGGCTATTTACTTTTACCAGTTTTGTTCGCTCTCAGCTCTGTATCCCATAATGCAAAGCAGTGGAAAGATTACCATTGTTTGATTTTTTTTTTTTTTGGGAGGGGGGGGAACTTCATGGTCAAGTACTCCTATATGAACAAAAGTGCAACATTTGGTTTGCAAAGATTATTTTAACTAGTATTCTCTTTACACAGTAGCAGTTCAAATATTTCTTGTAAATCTCAATTTAAACATGAATGTTATCAAATATAAAACCATAGCTATTTGCCACTGCCAGTGCATTAACATGAACATTAGCAACAGTTGGTGCACGTTGCATAGCCGTCGCTTTTGTAGTCTCGTACGTGCCGTCAGCTCTTGCGATCCTAAGAACGTTCCTCAGACCGACTTCTTCAACAACACTGATCGGCCTGCAGTTTGTAGATAGCCACTTCACAGTGGCGTATGTTCGCTTGTCTTGCTTTTGTTAATCTGCACTTCTCCCACACACTCCATCCAACGTAGTCTGCTGAAGCTTCGCTCCGCTGTTTGTCCGGTGATTTGCTTGCATCAACAGAGTGGATTGCATTTAAGTGATACTTCAGACTTGGAGTAGGGGTGGACGGATGGATCCAAATATCGATAATATCGACACCAACGTTGGTATCTGTATCGGCTCGATACTGGCGTGATGGGATCGATACTTTAATTTCAGTTTTTCTCCTACGTTCAGTCCTTATCGTTATCGTTTCATCAAAGCATTTCTGAGTGCAAACGTTGGTGCTTTGACGTCGTTCATGCAGGCTTTGCTTCCCCCCCCCCCCCCCGTGTTTTGTTGTCACGCTGCCATGTGACTCAGTGGTGCCAAGAAACCAAGAATTTAATCACTTTGTGCACTTTATTGTTTATTTCAAAAATATATTCATGATGTTCAATGCAGTGTTCACAGTTACAGTTCAATACAGTAATAATAATATTTTTTGTCTAAGAACTTGACTTGAAATCTGTCCTGGTTTTAACATGGACATGAGTAACTAGTTAACAGTGGAAGTCACAAAAATCATTTAGTGGTTATAAAAATGTTTCCAGATTTCATTCACCTGATGATAAATCATGGTTTTATAAGTAAAACGTATCGATATTAGGCTTGGTATTACTTGGTCTTGGATTGGAAAGAGAAATAGTGGTATTGCACATCCCTAACTTGAAGTACTACAGTGATAAGAAAATTGAACTTTGCAGTGGTTACAAATTATTTTGGTTCTATAACCTCCGCCGTCTGGAAGAGATTTAAAAGGAAAAGAGTTCTGTCCCTGCCAGTTCTTTTCTGTTTCGGTTCATGTGAGCGTCTGTATGTGTATTAAGAGCCAGTGAGCAACGGACTTTCAAAATAATAATAAAAATCTGCGTCAATCTGCAATAAAATAATTGTCACCCGTAATTAATTAATGCGTTAACACGACAATAACGTGTCAACTTTCCCAGCCCTAGTTATTACTAGAAATTATGCAATTCATTTCTTCAACCTCAGACTCATTGGCCTTGGCTCATTTTCTGTGAAGAACATATAAAAGAAGACATTTTCAATGACTGCACTCTGTACACCCCCACACATTTATATTACATATGTGGTGTTCGGGTCCACTGGACCCGAGGGTAATAAAAGTGTGAAACTTGTAGTTGTTGTGTACTTTTACTCTGTCCTCCTCCTACCAGGGCCTGCTGTTAGTGTGTGTGTGTGTGTGTGTGTGTTCCTGCTATTACCACACAAGGTTGCAACACTGTTATATTTCATCGACACCTGTCTGCTCCCTGATTTCCCAGACATTTTACCTTCTGTCTTGCGGGAACGTTTCTATATTTTGTGTGGATCCAAGATGGACAGGAAGACACAGTATACATGTGTCAAGTGCAAGAAATACATATGCAACACACACACATGCAGTAAAGCTCTGCCCCTCATGTGTTGCA
>JAVQJD010024632.1:0-10796 GCA_036023655.1 Nannoperca australis | reverse complement strand
CAAAAGTTTAGAGTTTGAAAGCAAAAGTTTAGAGTTTGAAAGCAAAAGTGTGGAAAGTTTCTCTCTCAAACCACTTTTTTTGACTGTTTTATAATGAAACAAAATTATCTCCATAGGATTTTACCAAGTCATCAATCATGTAAGACCAAAGAGCAGATTAAGCACTGTTCTCTTGAAAATGTGAGGTTTTTCACTTTTTTTGATCACAGCTGTTCCGCAAAAATGTAATACTTGTTTAGATGGAATTCATCATCCTTTCATTCTCCTAAACAAGCACCATATTTTCTCTATTAGTCCTTTTCTTCTTCCCCACATGTAAAGAATATAATACTTTTATACTGCAAACATGAAAGGATGGTGCTTTCACACATCAGGCATCTGGTTGTTGCAAATATTGTTACAGTTTATTTCATATGGAGGATATGTATAGTCTATATCCTGTCTTATCCTTTCATTAAATCATGAATCTAGTGTGCTGGCTTTTGTAAACACTCACTTCCTCAAAAGTATTTTCTCTTTGTACCTTTGGACTGTGATCCCTTGATACCTCTTTCACCCATCATAACAATCCCTCGTTCCTCCCTCTTCCTCCATTTACCTCTATCCTTCTTTTTTTCTCAGGCTCAGATTCAACTCGATTGTGGAGAGGACAACATCTGTGTCCCTGACCTCAAGCTGGCTGTTTATGGGTGAGAGGAAATCACGTTTGCCACTGTGTTTAAAGCAGTATTAATTCAGTTGTTTGGCCGCTTTAGGGAAGTGAACATAACATTGACCTAAAGTAGATATGGCTAACACGATAGCAAACCACCTATATCACATTCACCTGACACAGAGCAACATTAGTGTTCATTTGTGTTTCTAGCCATCCAATGAATGTAAGTCCAAAATTCATATTTCTTTTTTGCTCTGTTTTGGTCAACACCAATCCAAGGAAAATATCTTTAACTGCTAAATGCTTCACTTTTCTCCACAGGTAGTGTACAGTGGGTTGAAACAGCTGCCTGCTGCAACTAAAAACAAAGTTGATGAGAGCAGTGAGAGGGAACCAAAACAGTAAAAGTGCAGGCGGTAAATCCAAAGCAATGAACTGAAGGTTGCTATAACACTCCAAAGAGCTGAGGGAAAGTGTGGAGTTGGGTGATCATTCTATGTAGTCACAACAAATGACCAATTTCACATACACCTAAAGAATATTGATTAGTGCAGCTTCATCCATGATTAATTATGGTCTTTTTTTGAAGATATATTTTTTGCCTTTACTTTATTTGTAGAGTGTAGAGAGACAGGAAACATTATCTGCAGTTAGAGACAGTGAGTTTGGTGAAAGATAATCTAAGAGAAGACGCACCGGATTGATATTCAAAGGAATAAACATGATTATTTTACTTAGATAATTTAAGACACAAATTATATATATTTGTCTCGGCCCATTCACAAAGCAAAAACACGCTCAGACTCTCTCCTCCCAGCTCTGTTGTGAGTGTTTTGCATTATATGGCCATGTGATTTCTTTTAGCTACAGAAATACAATCAGTGCGAAAAGTCTCCCATGAAAGCTCCACAATCTTTTGTAGTTGCCAGGGGTTCATGATTCAGCAGTTTCACTTAACACAATTTCCCTTCACTGGCATACTATATACACAGCATTTTTCTCTTGCTAGCGAAGCTCTTGCAAATAGTAGGTCTGTCACTGATGTTTGAGTTGGATCCCCTGGCTTCAATAATAATTTTATGAGTTTATATTTTCCCAACAAGTGAATCTCAAGTGTAGTTCAAATCTTAACTATATGCTGCAGATGTCTGTTCTCAGCATCTGCACAGTGTAGGTATTAAGGTATCCGTGTTGCTTCCTTTGCATTCACTAAACTTGCCTGGACCTAATTAAAATCATCTAAAGGGGTCACTATGTCCAGACCCTCTGAAGACAGGGGGGAGGGGAGGAGAAAACAGAGAATGAACCCTGGTTCTGACCCTTTCCCAGACTCCTTTCCCTCTTTCTGCTCAATAGAAACATGAATTTACTGCCACAAAGTGTAGCTGTTGGGGGAGGGCTGGAGTTGAGGGGTGTCGAGAGGATTTATCCCTAGACTGACAGTGTGTTTGCACACAGGGGTGTCACTGTGAACATGCAGAATAAGGCGAGAGACACATTTAGGTGATTTCCTTGGTAGGTCATGGACAGACATACTGGGGAAAATGGCCTTTGGGGACTTTTTAAAACAGAGATGCATTATTCTGGAAAGACTGCATGTCTCTGCTTTTCATTATATTTTACAAGTGCTTCTTGGGCATTTTGCTCATACCCTTCACCAAGTCACTTCAAATTAACGTAGCATCAGAGGGAGTAGAAAAGAGTGTAATTGATTGCAGTAGATATATTAACTTTTCAAGATAGAAAACAGTCCTGTTTACTCTTAAGGTAAGGCTGCACTTTGGCCTGGTGTTACTTTGAGCTCACAAAGACAGTGTTAACGTGCTGATGTTTAACAAGTATATTTACCATGTTCACCTTCCTAGAATTAAATGATCTTCTAATTAGTAATAAAGACTGGAGGATGATGGGATTGTCATCAGTTTTCCAGGTATTTTGTCATAATGCATTGGACAAATTTTCACCAGATGGTGGCACCAAAAGTTATTACAATCCCACCTGAGGGCCACACGTGTATCTAATTTCATGACAATTTATCTAATATAGTTGTTGAGACATTTCACTTAAAACCATAAGCCCTTAAATGTGTGTGTTTATTCACACATAACAGTTTCATATCATTTGTCTTGTAAACACAGTGCTGTTTATTCCTGCTGTGGCCATTCATGGGGGAGCACTCAATGCACTTTACGTAAAGTACCTTTACATTCATAATTGTCATGTGATGCAATTAAGGTCTGTTAACCAAAGTAACGTACACCATTGCCTGTCCACTGTGCATTGGCATTTTTATTGTTTCTCAGTGGAGAACAATCCAACCCCGAAAAAGTTAAATCAAGGTGCGTTGTCATAATTTTTTTTACTATTTTTATTGATTTAGTAATATCCTGATGACAAACTTTCAAACATTTCAGTCAACACAAACAGCATAACTTTCAACCTAACAATTATGGCTTTGTTGCACCACTGCATGTCTCTCCCTCTCTTTTTATTAACAAAGTCTTGCTATCCAGATTATTTGAAAGATGTTAAAGTCAGATATAGAATGTTTAGACGCTTTAAGATATTCATAGGGTTGCAGCTACTACAAAATTGTACAAGCTAAAATGTATAATTCACTGGTATAACTGTATAATGTTGCTGGGATGAAAATACATTTTTTACCATAAAAAAAAAAAAGTTAAATAATGTGAAAAGATATACAGAGCAACATTTGTTTTAGAGTCACAGCCCCCTTGAAATCTTATCAGAATTTGGTCCAACAACATTCTCTAGAAGAGCCGCACGATTTAATTATTTTATCCTCATTCAAGTTAGCAAAAGACTAAACATTAAGTTAGTTGGGAAGTGTGCATGCTCTGCCCAAAGAAAAAATGACAGTGGAATGTAATTATATTAATCCCCCCAGTAAAAATTGATTTAATAATGCTTCAAAGGTTTCTATTCATCTTTACAATATTAAACTTTTCAGAACTAAAAACATTTCAGACTCAATTATGGGTTCTGTATTTATCTTTTAGCTATAATATATGCATTTGGGTAACAGAAACTTACAGGCAAATGCACAAAAGGATTGCACGGCTTTTGCCACTAAACCTGCACAAATAAAACTAAAAGAAACCGTTGAATTCTTAAAGCACCCACAAAGGGTGAAATGCACCTCTACCTGTGTTTCCAGGCGAATAGCGTCACACAGTGCTCTGGTGCTATTTACAATTTAAATTAGGTAGAATATGCACACATGTAGTGCTTTCTATGCAAATGCACCTCAATGCAATGCGCCCTTTAACGGGCTTGGCTATCGGTTAATCCCCTCGAGGCTCCGCCTCAATACCTGAGTCAAATTCAATGTACTCACCCTCCAATCAGGGGGTAGTATCCTCCCCAATATAACCCCAGTCTGTGCATTGCTCGTTTCCCCTGAAAACTCAGCAACCACCCTGGACCAGCTGGGCTGGTAGTTAAAGGGCGTCGCATGTATTCATAGAACTGGGGTTACACCAGGTAAAGTATATTTCTATGTCGTACAATCTCCGCCCTCTAACGGGCTTCGCTTTAAACCGCAAGGCAAAGTCCATAGGGATGAGATGTACTCCCAGCAGACAGGTCTGCCTAGCAAACAGGCCAAACCCCAACTATACAGTAACACACGTCTAGCAGGCCTCATCGGCCGAGGTGCCCCGCACCGGCCTGCACTGACCATCACCTGGACCAAGGCGTCATGTGGACTCCGCGGCCGGCGCAAGCACCTGTGCACCGAGCACAAAATGCGCCACTGACCCTGAGGTCACATCCCGGAGATAAGATTGCACGAAAGTAGAAGCAGATGACCACGAGGCAGCCAGACAGATGTCTGGCACTGAAATGCCTCGAAAACAGAGCAGCGGAAGCGGACATGCTCCAAGTAAAGTGGGCTTGCAGCCCCCCCGGAGGGGTGGCCCATCGCTTTGTAACCCCCCCGGATTGCTGCACACACCCAATGGGCCAGGACTGAAAGCTCTGTACCACAGCTAATGCTAATAACGAATTAGCTGCTTCGCGCGCCCTGTCTCCCAGTGAACTGAGCACCGAGGACACACCCACATCAGGTATTGGTCCGTGGGTAGCCTGGCGACGGGATCGGTCGAAGGACGTAGATCGGGTAACCCCTCACCCAGACCTCCTGCCTCGGGGAGGAGCTGGCGGGGGCCCTGATCGAGAAGGCCGAGACGCGGGTAACGCTCACAACGAACACCGGCTTCCCACGTCCCAGCTCTTGGTTCAGCCAACACCAAAGATGCCAGTACAACATCAAACACCATCATAAAACGATCATAAAAGGAATCTGCAGAGAAGAGGAAGAAAAGTACTGAGGCAAAACGGCAGGCGAGGAGGGTCGCAAACGAGGACCACGGAGACGACACCAGAATCCGAGTCCCAGAGTTAGTGTGTTTTGAGTTGGCTGCGTTACGACGTTGCATCGGGAAAGTGGCCCATGCAACCGAGTACACTCGAAGTGTGTGTTTGTTTACTGTGTGTTAACCCTGTATGTGTTTTGACAAAGTTGCAGAAGGAAAGTTGCCTGTGCAACCGAGTCTGTGTTACAATGCTGCAGAGGGAAAGTAGCCCATGCAGCTGAGTACACTCGTTTTAGAGGTAAGTGGTGGGAGGATTGGTAGACTAGAGAAGTCGGGGGTACCCTGTACATTTACATCACGCAGTACTTCCCTGTTACAAACACCAGTTAGAAGACTGCTGCCACCCATGTAAAGGTCTACTGTTATACTATAGATAGAAGGCTAGCGCTTGTGTTTAGAAGTAGGTTGTAGCCTAGCCTGTGTTTTGTGTTCAGTTTAACTTCTTTTGGCAGTCTATCCGTCCCATCCTCCCCCACTTCATATTAGTTGTATTTATTTTTGTTTGTTAATAAATCATTGTACGATCAACCACCCTGTGACTCTGTAACTATCTTGTACATGTAGTTGCCAGTGCTTTCCTGACGCCACCGGAAAGTGGATGTAACAAGAGATGGCGACACCATCTCGCCAGCCTGAGCAGATATGGTGTCGCCAGTAAAAGACCACACAATGAACAACAACTCTCCCAAACTAGATACTGCCGAGGCCGGAAGTCGGGGAGATCGGTGGCGATTAGCAAGCTAGTGCAATACAAACATAGCAATAGCCAGAGTGCTACTTATGGAGGACAGACCCCGCCAGAGGTGCCTGTAACTCACCTGTGCCGCACACATCATCCGCCCGTCATCAAAGGCTAGCACCTGTCTCCTCCACAGGACGGCCGCCGCCGCCGTATGGACATCCGGCACCTCCCTCAGTCGACAGCTCAACGCAGTCTTAGGTGAGCCTGTCAAGAGGACCAGCCAACACAGCGACATAGTCGCATAACAACGGCCGAGATATCCGGCCATCGTCCGGTCCATGTCCGTGGAAAGTTGCGGTCGGCCTTGACCGCAGACCGGCGGCTGGGCGGAAGAAGAGAAGCCATCTGGGCGGCAGCCACCCCCACAACTTCGACCCTGATGGTCCTGACAGAAAGCAAAGGGAATTTGCATCATCCAGACAAAATTGACTGCTGCTATTCGTCCCAAGCAAAATGTGCCGACTATATATTAGCTAGCAAATGTACAAAGTGTACATTAACTAACTAACGAGCTTGCAAGGGACGCACTGGCGATGTCTGTGAAAATGAACTCATCTTCTGACCGATTCACGAGAACCTCTCTTATTTCTCTCCAATCTCTGTTCTGTTTCCTCTCGTCTCTGTATCTTTGTGAAGCAGATTCAATGCAAAAAGCATTACCAAAGAGTAAAAAGAAAACTTTCAACTGCGGCTCTCCAAGTCCTGCACCCAGAAATCAGTCGGCAAAAACACTGACTGTATTAGAGAACCTAAAACACTAAAACATAAGATAATAGTACATCTGTCAATAATGTTATGAGTTAGTTAGTTAGGATGCCAAAAAGCAGAACAATACACAAATAGTAAGAGATTCCTATAGCTCATTTATTTCATATAAATAGATGTCTGGGATGGAGAAAGCCTGGAATGATCCGTGGTGAGAAGCATGCCTTGGATCAGGACCGAGGCAGAATGAGAAAATGTCGCTGGAGGGTAGGTGGAGCAGACTCAGCGCAGCTGGGGACCAGGCACGAGACATCTGTAGCACATGGAAATCACCATTAAACAGGTAAACCAAGGTTTCACAAGATAAGTAGTCAAAGCTGTCATTGCCACGCAAGTAGACAGTATGATCTGGTAATGAGTAGAGAGTAGGACTAGGTATAAGAAGGCTGGGGAGGTGATTGATGGATGGCTGTGCGGGTAAAAAGTGGGAGCCCCTGCCATGCCCAGACACAGATACTCCTCTGCCCATACCCTTCTATGGAAACAGACAAACAGGAAGACAGGGGTTGGGGAAAACACAAGGAGAGGAGGGGAGTAGAGCAGCCACAACTATTAGAGCAGTGATGTAATGTTCCTGTCACAAACTTAAAATGAACAGTCTGACGTGAAGCTAAACACTAAAACAAATGGCTCGCTAATGCAAAGCAGTAATATGAATGTGGTCAAGATGAATGTGACAGTCACAGAGCTATTAGACAAGAGAATGTTATAGCCTACAGTAGGTGATGTTACACTTGGGGTGGGTTGGGTGAAAGCTGTCTAACACCTACTGAACTGTGATGAAATATTCCATAAAATGTATAACATCTAAAAAACCTCTCAATACATGGTCAGACCTGATGATGACCAGTTGATGACACAGTTTACTAAATATAAATTTTGCATTGAGTTTGTCTGCATTAATTTTATTTCAGTTTCTTTCTGTATAATATTCCAAATCCAATTTCATACAGATTAAGGCATTATGACTCTTAAGTCAAACAAGGGTTTTTTTCCCTCATGGAGAAAGGCAGACTGTGCATGAATCATACGACAGGTCTGGACCCCTCGAGGATAAGAGATAATTGTTGAATTCCACACATTTTCTTAAATCACTCCAATGTGACACATAAGAACCAAGCTGTTCTCTTCACAAGCTAAAATGGTGCTGCATATTGAGTGATTGTGCACCTCTCATGCAAGGACACAGCCTTCCCTTTCATGGCTCACACTTCTTTTCCACACAACACCGTCAGACTATTGGGAGCACAGGTTGTAAGAGGAAGTACTGATTTAATTGGTTGATTAATGCTATGGAGCCAAATCAGTAAGTTTCACTGTTAAAAGTTAAATTTGGCTTTGAAAACAAAACATGTACTTGATATGTTTTACATTCTGATGTGTTTTTCAATGACAATGTTCAGGGTTTTTTTCAGTTTCAGCTCCCTGTTTGTATTTCTTTACAGTCATTTAAGTATCAAATGATGTCACGTTCTTATAATTTGGGCTGTTTTGACGCAAGAATGTGAAGCTGTACTTTGCTTTATAAATCATTACAATGTCCAGTGGTTTTCCACTTTATCTGTGAGCGGTAGGCTACGGCTTGAAAACGATGCAGTATAATTTGTGGGGTTCATCAATATAGATCATTTATTCTTAGTTTATAGTTCATGAACACTTATAGTTATTAGACTAAGAAGGAGCATTTTTGATACGCTCTATTTCTGAAGGTTAACTTTGTTCGCGATCAATGTGTTTTTAAACTTTGTAGCTGACAAGATTTGCGGTGATGCCTGAGGCTTCTGAGCAGACGAGAGGATGGCTGGTTCTCTCATTAGTATGCAGATTATATGTCAATCACGCTCTCTTTGCCCCTCCCCTCAAACCAAGAGCGAAAACAGAGACAGAGAGTTGAAACTTAAAAAACTGACATCGTTAAAAAACTTACTGTAAAAGTCATTGATAAAAGAGTCACATGAAGAAAAAATCTATACATTGTCATTGAAAAACACATGAGAAAGTTTTGTGTTCAAAGTCATGTTTTGTTTTCAAAGCCAAATTTTCTTTTTGGTGCCAAATGTAACTTAATGATCGGGCTCTATAAATGCTAGCCTCACAAACACTGACTCTTACTCAATCCTGTTTCTAACTGAAACACACTTTTGGCCACAAAATGACATGTTCATCATTTGTCTGGCTAACATCAAAGAAGAGAACATAATGACAGATTTTGATGGCAGGTTATAATCTTAAATAGAGCTGTAATGACCTTTACTCCATCATATTTACTTGCTTTAAAAACACACATAAAAGCTGCAGTGGTAGCACGTGGTGTGTACAGTGACTATTATCTTATCCACAAGAGTTTACCAAAGTTTCAGAGTTAAGCGTGGTAGAAAAAAGCCAAGCATTTCATTATTCATCGGGTTACAGACGTAGGACATTACTTATACATTAGAGTCTTAGCTTGTTCTTTTTCAGCTACGAACATTTCATTATTTAAGGAGACAAGTGCAGAGCAGTGCAGAGACCCATGGTAATGTTTTAAAGATCACAGGAATGAGTTCCTTTTTATCAGCACTAAATTTTCATTTCTCTCTCATAGACATGTACTGATTTGATTCATCATATGATAATAATTTTGATACTTTAAAAATGACATAATCGAAGATACATATTTTGGGGGGGTTTGCCAGTGGTCCCTTTCAGTGTTATCCAGATATTTTGTAAGTAGGCTATTTCAAGCGATTGCAACACAATACACAAGACAATTGTTTAACACTCTATGGTACATCAAGTTTTTTTGAGATCAGGCAATTCAAAACAACCAGTTCAGTCCATTAAGACTACAGTATGCTGGTCTATTTTTTTCTCCTTGGTATCATACATGAATCAATATATATAGTATATAATACTATATATACAATTTATTTTATATGACAGTAAAAGTGATAATGCAGCCACCACACATGATAACAGCAGAATGAACTTTGTGGACCATGAAACAGGGGAAACCTATTCCTCTGGGTGTATAGTGCCATCCAAACACAGAGTGGGCAGCTGTTTGGGATTAGCCAGAGGAGTTCAGCTAAGACAGCTGTGCTTACTTGTAAAGCTATTCATTACTATGTGGCTCCCAGTGGCACTGAATAACCTCAGAGACCCAGACATGACCCTTACAGTCAACCCAGCTGATAAACCACCACAGGGCACCAGAGGATCAGAAGAGACAAACTCAGTCATAAAGTGAATATGTATCACCGACATGCCATCCAAAGTGGAAGCAGCATTTGAATTCCGTGATGTATCAGTGTCACTAGTGCTCCATTAACTATGTACAGGCATGTTTCTTGAAAAATGTTATTCAATCAATTATTCATAACCAGTGTTGGGAAGGTTACTTTTGATATGTAATAGGTTACAGATTACTAGTTAACCTGTTTAAAAAGTAATAAGTAATGTAACTATTTTGATTACTTCATTAAAGTAATTTAACTTATTACATTTAATTACTTTTTAATTACTTTACTTTAACAAATGTTTTAAACTGGGCAATAAAGCTGAAAAGTCCTAAAATATACATTTAAACCAGGCAGTGGAAACCTCCCAACAGTTCTCAACACAGATTACTGTCTCCCCCAGTGCAGCCTAACATATTCATGTTATTATTATTATGAAATAAAGTGACATTCTATATAGAATACGGTTTACACCCAATGATCAACCATGTTAATGTGTGTTTTATATGAAATATATTTTGGAGAAGTCAAATCACATGCAGGCCAAACCACAAGTAATATACTCAGATGTGTCCACTAGGTGGCACTACGGTTCATTTTGAATTAGTGGAGAAGAAAACGACACTATAGGTTTCAGGGAGAATCTGCCTCGTCCTTCACTAACAGACCAAACTGGAAACAAGGGCCGTTGTGTGACCAGCAAAAAGCACAGCATGTAGCATAGTTAGCATCAAATCATTTTGGCTGTTGGTGCCTGTAGAAATGTCACAACCTAATGACGTCTGAGTCAATATTTTATAAAAACAGTAAGTGAAGTAAGTAAATGTTTGTGGGCGAACAATCACTATTTCACTAGCAAGGAACTAATCTTTAAAGATTTATTGAACAGAGGTACATGTCGAATGTTTGAATATTGCTGATGGTTTGGGGAAGCTTCGTGGGGACGTCCGCCGTGGCACTCGGGTACGACGAACCCCCTTAAGGACCCTACCGAGAGAATAGAGAAAAAAGGGGAGAAA
>JAVQJD010024628.1:0-73814 GCA_036023655.1 Nannoperca australis | reverse complement strand
CCCAGCTCTATAGATCTTTACCCGTTTATAGTTTTTTTTATTGTGTTAATTTTTTATTTATAACATATATATATATATATATATATATATATATATATATATATATATATATATATCTTGTATATATATAAATTTAATATTTACACTTAATATATTTGCACTCGTCCCACTTTGTACTGCAACTACTGCCTAACTATTGCCCTCTGGTTAAATAAAGTTCTGTCTTATAATATTGGTTTAATACCATTTTTACTTTTGATTTTAATTCTGGGTAAAACTATCCTCCATATTTTTCTGACTTAAGTTAATATCGGATCCACATCACTAGAAAGAATATCACCCTAGTTTATTTTAAATACAGTATAAAAGCACCAGCTGTCAGGCTCAAATAGCTTTACGTGGAGGACCTTGAGGTTTGGAATCAAAGACCTTGTAATGTCAAAGCTCGTGTCCCTGACACCAGCCCCATTACATTACCCCTCAGCCTGCTGATGAGCTCTGGATGTGTTTTGCCACTGGACATCCACGCCATGGTCCGGGACAGCAGCACACCCATCGGGATTGCCACTACTGCCAGGCGCAACGCAGCTCGCATCTCCTACAGTGGATCTCCCTGCAGTGACATGATGATCAGCTCTTGCAAACCTGAGTACATTATTAATACATTAAACTGAACTTGAGCGAGCCAGCTTCATAGTTTACAGGTATAATAACAAGTTAACGTTAAACGGATAAACTGATAGTATTATTGAACTGTTGCAAATGTTAGTTCCTCAAATAGTGAATGCGCACGATTAAAATAATTCAACATAGGTCAGCGAAGCCTGTTTACCTTGGTAGTTCGCCACCGTTCGTTCCACAAACTTCCGGACTCCCTCCTCAGCGAACCTCAGCGCCTGGCCAATAGGATGCGGCCTCTCCAACGTGAAGCCGTAGAGATCCAATCACATCTTGAAACAATTTGATGGGCGGTTTACACGTCCTATCACATGACCCTAAATAAGGAAGTGGGCTGTCGCACATTAGAGTTTGTGGATTATGGAAACTGTTAGCTAGCGAGGCTAAACTCCAATCTTTAAATTCATGCATTAGAGGAAATATATGTTACGATATTGATATTTTCGCACAGGTAAGACATATTTGCAATTTATTATGATGACAATCCGTTTGAAGAACATTTGAAATGCATAACAATAGTCAATACAGTTGGTTCTACATCAGCTGCTATGTTGATGTGAATTAAGCTTTCATTGCTCTTTGTATTCGGAAACTTGTGTAGTTTCTCTTACTGTCTTTTATTAAAATGTCTCACAGACATGCTTGTTTTGATGTTGCTGAAAGAACCAGACCATAAAGAAAATGGCACTAACGCCAACTAATGTTGATGTTGACATCTGTTCTAACTCAGTTGGTCATCTACACCAGAATGGTCGACGACTTCGAGAGTCAGGAGGTCCGGTCCAGCGGGGAGCTGTGGTCCGAAATCTGCTCCACTCTGCCAGAGATGCGGGCTGAAGCGACTCCAGAGCAACACACGGAGTTCAAAGACTCATTCCAGCCAGCAGCACAGGGCGGACTGCAGGTCAATGGACAATCAAATGGGACAAATACCAGTTCTTCTAGCGCCAGATGGGAACCTATGGAGGATTCAGAGATCTACATAGCCAGTTTAGGTACCGGCCTGCCTTCTCCCTCTTTCTGCCCCTGTCGTGACTGTAGGCCATTTGTCACATTTATCTCACTGTGTTCTCCACCCATCTGATTATACCACCCATCATACATCATTCTCAATCAAGTTGTATGGGATATTGTAGGGATGATAAGACCATCAAAATGAAACTGTTGCACATCTCTTCTTCTATACAACACGCTTTATTTGGGGAATAAAGCGTGTTATACAAGCTTTTTTGCCTTCATCAGGGTTGTATCTGGGGGTTGTTTCAGGTTTCCTCAAATATAGTCCATCACTTTGTCATTTGACTTATTTAATATCATCACAATGGGCTTAAAAAACATGTGATGGGCATTTACTACTGTTTTCTGTAGACTAAATTCATTGAGAGATCAGAATCACTAATGAAAATAATCCTCTAACTTTAGACTTTAGAATTTATTCTGTATATGAAAGAGAGGCAACAACTGCACATACCAACTTGATTATGGCAAAATAGCCCAAAACATGGTATATTGAGAGACATGTTTAATTTTATTAAACTGACACTGGTCTGCACCCTGCTGTGTGGGCCTCATCAAAGTTAGAACTTGCTGCCTTGTCCCTTCATTCCAAAATGTGAACATTTAGTTTTAAGATGTAAAATACAGTATTTTTATTGTCTACATTTTCGTGCAGAGAGCCGCCTGAAGAAACTAAAGGGCCAGTCCAGTGATGTGACCTCCAGGGACATGTTGCGCTCCTTGTCTCAAGCTAAGAAGGAATGCTGGGATAGATTTCTGCACGATGCCCAGACCTCAGAGCTCTTCCAGGGTGGTGACATGGATGAGAGGTAGGATGGGAGGGATGGATTTTGCTTGTACACAAGTGTACTGCATCCTATTTTTTTATTTTTTTATTATACATTCTAACTTCAGATGTTGCAGGAATAACTCCATCCACTGTTATGTGTTCCTGCAGTATACTTTAAATTTACTAAAATTGGTGTGATTAACCTTTCTAGACAACACAATTGCTTCACATTTGTGTTGCGAGGATGACACATCAGGTAGCACAGAGCATGAAATGGACCACTTCTCATCTTAATACCTTTTGACTATTTGTGCACCTCCCTCCCGCAGTGCTATTGAACACTTCAAGAGGTGGTTGATTCCTGAGAAGGTGGCCATCAGCGCAGAGGAGCTGGAATATCTCCTGAGGCCGTCTCAGAATAAGGAAGCAGTTGAACCGAACCAAACGCAGAACAACGAGGACACGGAGGAAGAGAGACACAACCCTGAGGAGGATGACTCTCACAGCCCGGAGATATAAGTGTGTTAAAATAGTAACACTAAAAGAAGAACTAACTTGTCATGCATTCAGTAGGGGGTGACCTTTTACCCCCCCACGCTCATTTTGAGCTGCATTATGTCATGGCAGTGTTTTGGCCAAAGCTTTTGTTAATAGCGGTCAAAGAAGCAATTACAGCCTGTCATCATCCTCAGTATCCCCAGCAACGAGTGTTAAGCACTTATTCAATCACACGTGTTATGTCCTTGCTATTCATCCCTTCAGCCAGATCACACCGTGTAAATATATAATAAAGAATTAGAAATTAGACTTTTTTGTCCTGTAGCAGCAGAATGTGCATCTAATCTGCGTAGTGACTCTCACTATATCTGTTACAATAATAATACTTTTTTTTTTTATGCAAAGGCTAATGAAGGACCACATGCAGTATCATGTTGTAAATTAGACCCCGTATGACGCAAGCAATGCATTCTTTTTCAGAGACATTTTTCTGTTTTTAAAAATTGTGACATCGAGAGTAGGAATATAATCCTGAAAATATTGTATCATATTGTGCGTAACATCTTGATTTTTGCCATGTTGATTTTACATATGAACTTTTACCCGTGTTTCAATAAAAGCAGTTAGAATGGATTCTGTTCATTTGTCTGCTCATTCTATTCAGTCTTTTTGAGGAATAGTTTGTAATTTAGGCTTTGGGAATGAGGACTGTTTTAGGGTTAATGTTAGAAGTATGTATAGTCAGTGCAGAGGGTCTCTGCCCTGTGGTGTACCTTTCTGACTGCAGTATCTTTAGATTGCAGCAAAGAACCAAATATTCATCCTCAAAATAGATTCCCATTCCAACAGTTTTACATGTTGAAGTTAATTTACTAGCCACAGGAAGAACCATGCAGTAAACTGTAATTCAGATTTATAATGGCATGTTTAGAGACATGAAAAAATTCTGTTTAGGATTATTATGTATGTCTGAAATAATCTTTTCCTGAAAAAATTTAACTACAGAAAAAAAAAAAAAACTCCTTTGTTGAAAACTGCAGAATCTATGAATATGCAAATATTGTTCATTTCATAAGATGACTCCTGGGCTTGGAGACAATTTTTTTAATTAAAGTTATACAGTAATCTAAATAAATGAGAAAACTTTAAATTTATAATATCATGACTTACCGACAGTATGAACAATTGTCATACGAGAACGATAAAGTTGACTAGTTTGACTATGAGTTTACTCTCCCACTGAAACCGTACTGCTCACATGGTGTGTGGGATTATTGCCTTATTGCTATATCCACCAAACTAATTTAACCTCATTGATGTGAACAGGGTGCACAGAATATTAGAAACACTGCTCTGTATAATGCAACACTATAAGCTTCACAAAGTTAGGATTCATTGCAGGAATGTTGTATTAGACTATACATTTTAGTTAGATGTATCTAATACATTGGCAAGTGAGTGTTATTTTGAATTAAATGCATTCAGCCTGAGAAAATCTTCTTCAATAATAGTGTTCATTTACACACCAGCAACCACGGCTTCATTCTTTTATGAGAATCAATTTCAGTTGGGTCCTTGACATGAAAACCTTCAGGAACCTCTTGATTAGCGTGCTGTCTATCTTCTAAGACCCAGAGGGCTGAAAGGGTGAAATCAATTGAATGCATGCAAGTAAAACAGTGTTTGTTCTCATTTTCCTTTCAAGTGCCATTTATCCTGACATAATAAAGTGGACTTTATTTCGCATATGCTGGAGGATGCTTATTAGTTACAATTTCACTGAATAAAGTTAGTGGCTTGCCAACTCTCCAGGTCTCACATAGCTGTGCTTTGTGACAATAGGTTGGATTGGGATGACAGATATTTGTGTGAAGCCCTAAATGGCAGGAAATTTGATTGGCACCCATTCTTGATTAAAATGTAATTTCCTTCTCCAGGAGGGCTTGATAAAGATTTCCACCTGTGATGTGGCCTGAGAAAAAGGCTTCTGACCATAAATTTCATCCCTGGAAAAAAAGGGAAAAAATATTTAACTGAAACTGAAATTAGGATATAATGATATAATATCAATCTAATATAACTTCCATTAATTTCCTCTCTATATCTATTCATCTATATCCATAGAGTTTTCTGAGATGGATGCTACAGTAGCAGCCCACTCAACCTGTTCAAGCTGTTTTTCACTGAAGCCTCGTTCAAAATCTTGCGTAATAACAGAAACAAACAGGCAAAAAGGGACCTAAAAAAAGGGTCGAAAAAGTACTGAAGACAGAAAACCATTTTCTCTGTGGGATCTGCTGCCACTTCAATAACCTGGGACAGGTTTTCTGGCCATATCGTACAACCTTCACACAAGTAATCCCAAGTAGGACACAGAAAATGACAAGGTACACCGGACCATGACGACTAAGACGTTAGTACTACTAAGACCATTTTCACCCAAGACAAAACATCAAGGACCAGATGGTTGCAAACAAGAATAGCTACAGGCAGTACATTAAAGGAAAATCAACCAAATGGGGCTTCAAACTTAGTGTGCTGTTTGACAGTAGCAGTGGACAGCTGACTTCAACATTTAGAATTGGCTTTCCCCTCAGCGGTTGGATTGCCTAATGACTCAGTAATGTCCCTTGTACAGCCTGGATAGCTGGGAACTGGATATCATGTATTTGTTGACAACTTATAAACAAGCATAATATTTTTTTTGCCATGAACATTGAGACTTATGAATGTGACAGGAAGAGCGAGGGCTGCTGTTGCTCAGCATCCAATGCCCTCACACAAAAAAAACCCCTCAATAGAACACAGAGGCACCATCAGGTGGCCACGTGATGGCCCACTTGTGTTTGTGAAGTGGATGCACACATGCACACATGTCAGGTGGCTGTCTGCTCCACAGTGCATGTGGTGCACTCAAGTAACACGCTGCAAAGGAAAGTGAAGGGCCAGGCTGACTGGTCCACTGTGGCTTCATTGTGCCCTAAAACTGTGTTAGAGGATAACAAACACATGGGAGGTGCTACAGTACCTACTGTACTAGAGTACCTACAGTGCTACAGTATCACTATAAGACCCTGAGGTCGTTCCACAAAGTGTTTTATTATTATTGCAGCGACAAACAGCTACTTCCTCCACAAGGTACCCGCCAGAGAGGGGAAAGAACCACCCATGACCTACCTAGCCTTCTTACCCGACAACCACAATCCTGTCCCCATCAGTGTTCAAACTGATTCAAGGAATAAAGCGTCCTATGGAAGATGAAGCCTTGTGCTCTGCAGGTAATGTGTTTGATGTGGCCCTGTGTGTTATTTTGGACAGAATACATCCTAATTTTCTTTAAAATGAATAATAAAACCTTAAATAATTTCCACGTGCTCCAGTTCATGGACATCTTCACTGTCTTCACAATCAGCCCTTGTTCTCCTCAAGTAGCCCTATGCTAATTCATTTTGTGCTGGATTACCGTTTGCAGATACTCACTTGATAAATCACACTGTTTCACAATTTTGGGTTGTTGTTGTTTTTGTAGCTCTCGCACCTAGACTTAACATTTTTACATTTGTTTTAGTTTTATGAATATTTAAGATGAGTGCTGCTGGGGAAAGAGCATGGTTTGTCCCTTAATTACTCAATTTCTGTTGTGTTCCCTGATGTTAGTTTCTGGGTGTGTTTGTCTAGAAAGTCTAGAAAGAGTCATTGGGAAGAATCTCACAGCTGGAAATTTAACATCCAGTATTAAAAAAGGTTCTTTTGTTGCCCTTCTTATACTGTAACTCAGTTGAAATGCTTGTTACAGGATACATTTAGGATAACGCGAGGGACAGTATAGAAAAATTAAGATAAAAAATGATGTCAGGATCATTATATATTCACTATATAAAGCCACAGACACATTATAAGTCCCGAAAGGAAAATTAGAATGATGGCAGATTAAAAAAAACACCATAAAACAAGGCAAGGTCATTTTAAATGTTCTATTTATTACCAGAGAGGCACTAAAGTTCCCAAGAGGACTATCATAGGAGATTGTAATGATTGCTCATTGGGGGTGATACTAAGATTGAACTGACAGATGTGTTTTTTTTTTTTTACCATACTGGATGTGACTCACTCACATGAACACGTACTGTATGCTGTGACAGAGCGAGAGAGAAAGAGCACACCTCTCTATTCTGAAGCAGAGCGGGCTGCGGTGAGGAGGTGAAGCTGCACAGTGGGACTCCCTACAGACAGAAGACACAAACAGGTGCTGGATCGATCAAGTCATTTAAAAAAAATGTCTCACTGATGTCTCTCAGAGGTATTCTTTCTTTTAATTTCTTTTGTAAAATTCATGCACTCTGATAAATATCAAATCTGCATTAGATTCTTTCTTAGAGAAGAAGTGATTGTTTAATATCAAGACTGAAATGTCTTGTGGATTAAGGGCTTTAAAAATGAAGATATCAAACTAACTTGATTGATAAGAAATCTAACTGTTAATTATGTGCAAATTAATTTATCGATGATCAGTTCAGGTTAATGAGGCAATGAGCTTATTCAGCATGAGATGAGTAGCTATTCTTTTTTTTCTGTGTCGGACATGATTTAACCAATCTTCCATGGGAAATTCATGTAATTTAGTGAGAGAAATACAGTAACATTATGATAAATGATGTGGTCAGGGGGGCTTGCTCATCTTAAGTGGGTCATTAATAAGCACTTATCCATGCTCTACAGTTGGCCGAGCACGTTTTTTCCTTTAAGGATGAAATTATGAAGCTTTCCCATTTTTTTTAGAACTATTTTGATTTGTCTTTGCTATTTTGTTATTTGTGTAGATACAGTGTGACTTGCTGCTTTCTCACTAATTAAACTGACCAAACAAGGATGCTCTGCAGCCAGTATGATGCCAGAAATGACCAAAAAAAAATAGATGGCATTCAGCCCAAAAAAATGTCATTTTGAAATAAGGTGTTAATCATATTCTTCTCATCTTATCTTTAACGTTTTAATTGAAAAGCCATTCAAGGCACTCCCATTCTTTTCATTGTTGTGGTGGTTTTTGTTAATGAACCAAATCTTTAAGTCACAGTGAAAAGAACCAGACAGATCCAAGCCTCTCTGTAAAATGTGGAATAAATCAGCATTGATCCCCGTTTTGGTGTCTAATTGTGTAGTGCCAGGCGACGATAGGCTAGTCTTGGAGAATCAGACTCTAAATACATTATTTCTTCTGTATCTGGAAAGAGCTGAGAGAGAAAGTAGAGCCAAAAAGAACCTCACGTGTGATTGAGTGGATGAGAAGCAGAGAAAAATAAAAGGTGAGAAGTGTAGAGTAAAGAGGAGTTGAAGATGTTGTGAAAATGAGACGGATGAAAGTAAACAGATGTATTATCGTTGAGGGGGACTTGCAAGCTTACAGCTTTTTAATGAGATTGATTGATTTTGGAGTTTTGAAGATGGTACCATTAGTCTGTCCAAATGTGACTCATCTATTCAATCTGTTATCATGCTGGTAATATGAAAATCAAAGTTTTCAAAAATATCCTGAAAACATTTGCAGGCAATTATGATGTTAATGAGGTAAATTTGATCATATGTAGCAGGATATTTGGATGCTTGTCATAATAAATAGTTTGTTATTCATTCTGGCTTCTGCAGCTATGGACTGGGAGAAGTTATTGAACGGATCTGGGGTGAACTCTTCCTCTCCAGCCTCTTCTTCATCTACATCCATGCCTGACTCTTTATCCTCGTCCTCTTCCGCCTGCAGCAACTCGTCTCACCCCATCTCATCAACCTCTCCGTTCTCAGCCCCTTCCTTTTCTGGCCTGGACCTCCTTTACGACCTGAAGCTCGTATTCATCCCTCTCTACTCGGCCGTGGTCCTGGTCGCCGGCTCCGGCAACATCCTCCTGCTCTTCCTCATCTGGCACAATAAGAAAAGACACAACACCACAAACTTCCTCATCAGCAACCTAGCACTGGTCGACCTGGTCATGTGCATCTTCTGCGTTCCTTTGACGGCGTCCTACGCTTTTGACCAGCGTGGATGGATATTTGGTCCCCACATGTGTCATTTTGTCACTGTCATGCAGTCTGCAGCTGTCTACGCCGCGGTCCTGTCCCTCATGGCCATCGCAGTGGATCGTTATGTGGTTGTGGCTTATCCCATCCGCAAAAGAGCAGGCTGCCATTTCTGCTGGGGTCTGGTGGCCCTGATCTGGCTCTCCTCACTGGCTTTATCCACACCTACAGCAATACACACCGTCTACCTGGACCTGCAGGCTGCAGGGTTGCAGATGGCCGTGTGTGAGGAGTTCTGGGATGGCCAGGAGCAAGGCCGCTTCATCTACTCCTGTTTCATTCTCTTCTTCTCCTACTTTGTCCCACTGGCTGCTGTCTCCATTTCCTACTGTGCTATATCCTATCACCTGAAGCAGAGGACCACGTCGGGATTGACGGCGTGTCCAGAGTTAAGGTCTGCGAGGGCTACATGGAGCAGACGGAGGAGGAAGACCTTCTACCTGCTGCTGGTGTCCGTCCTCTGTTTTGCCTTCTCATGGCTCCCCTTACAGGTACAGATGAATGGGAAAGAAAGACGAATGATTTGATAGATACATGAAAAGATGAACCTTTAAGGTTTCTTAAAGGTTCTTAAACAGTTGGACATTTTGAGACAACACACTTAATGGCTTTCTTGCTTAGAGTTAAATGAGAAGATCAACACTGGAGCCAGCAGCCGGTTAGTCTAGCTCAGCATAAAGACCGGAAACCAAGGGAAACAGCTAGCCTGGCTCTGTCCGATGAGATAATCCTCCTTCTACACATCTTAATATCACAAACTAATATAATTATATAATTGTTTCATCCGTACGTGAACCTGCAAATTGTGGATTGATGGGAATCTTGTGCCCGTACAGTCTTGTAGTCAAAGTGAAGTTGTCAGGCAACCAACACAGAGTGTAATTTCTATACTTTGATTTTTGTTGTTGTAAATTAATGAGCTAGCTGTTTCCCAATGTTTCCAGTCTTTGTGCTAAGCTAGGCTAACTGCTGCTGTTAGGTTTATATTCAAATGAGGGTAGTGTCAATTTACTTTCTGCGAGAAAGCAAATAATCTTCCCAATGAAATGACTATACTGAATCATGCAGTATGTTTCTTACTTGCTAAAAGATTATTAAAAACCCACTAAATCTTTGAACTGAAGCAAAAATGAAAAAAAAATGTAAATGAGCAAAGTGATCCATAATGGCGTAAAGAGTATTTCCAAAAATTCTTTCAAATATCAAATTGCTAAAGGAATTACATCTTCCTTGCATGAATGCTTTTGGATAATAAGTGTTAACTTTACAGGTGGTGAATCTGATCCGTGACTTGGACACAGACTTCTCCATCTTAGGGAAGAATTACGTGAACATCATCCAGGTGTCGAGTCACCTTTTCGCCATGAGCTCCGCCTGCTACAACCCTTTTATCTACGCCTCATTGCACGACAAGTTCCTGTCCTACCTGTGTCACCACTTCCTGTCCCAGAGAAAGGGAAAAGGAAAAGAAAGGGGTCAAGGGTCAAGCATCCTGACAATGTCACACAGAGTGCCGCGCCTTCACACCTCCACCATCATGGCAGATTCACCTGCTGCTGTTGGTCCTCAAGACAACTACATTTAAGTTGTTGTTTCAGTTGAATAGGCACACACATGCTCTCCTCTGGTGTTTTCTT
Organism: Nannoperca australis; assembly: GCA_036023655.1. NCBI lineage: Eukaryota > Metazoa > Chordata > Actinopteri > Centrarchiformes > Percichthyidae > Nannoperca > Nannoperca australis. The sequence continues at coordinate 63,146 of JAVQJD010024628.1, read as the reverse complement.
CAGCTCAGTTGGATACAAATCTCTGCTTCACGTGACACAGGGTATCCTCTTCACTCCAAATTCAATATGGATCGCGTTAGCCTTCACGCTGCCAGACAAAGTTAATTTAGTACACTTAAATTCAAAAGGTGTTGCAAGGCTTTCATACAGTACTCACAGTGTGTACAGCTGGTCATGGTCACTAACATAAATACACAGCAGCTCCTTTCCTTTGACTGAATTTATATAGCCTGCTTTGAATTAAAGGATTTATGTGTACAATGATTTATATTCTTAACAAATGTATGGATGCTTATGCGCTACTGAAAGTCTATTTAGCACTGAAAAATATTCTATTGTGAGCTTAAAATTATATCTTACACAGTGATTTTGCTCTTGTCTTTGTCAAAAATACATGAGTCATTTTATAGTTTTCATGTAATTGGTATATATATATATATTATGTTCTTGTGCATTTCAATTATTGTACATGTTTATGTATATAACAACATGCTAATGTGCCATTTCTGTCCATTTTAACTGACAGTGTAGTGGTGAAATGTTGTGTCTTTTATGTGTTACATGTGTAATATTAGATATATTTTGTTAAATGTCACTTAATAAACAGGTTTATTTTAATCATCTTTCCCTGTCCATTCATTTTATGTTGTTTTAAGGATAAAATAGAAACATGAAGAGTTTTTGTGATAATGAATGAATAATTGTACTTCTGTCATTCAGTTTGGCCTTGAGCACTTTTCACACTTTCTGCTGCAGATGTGACATTTGATGAACAAAACATAGTATGAAAAACCTGTGTTTAAATGTCAACTTTTGGATGGTGGGAGAGAGAAAAAGCATTATCCGTGCTGTTCATTTGGGATACGTTACACAGTGACGAGGGAATAAACCTGAGAGAAAACTTAATGAATGGAGAAATAAAAAACACAAAGTTTACGACCTTCTATGTGGCAAGTGAATGCAAATGGTGACAGTTAATTTGTGCTGAATTTGAATGTCAACACACGTTTCAACATTAAAACATTTTTACCAATTAAGTATTATAAATGTGTTGACAGCTATAGGTGCATTTTTTAAAATTGTGCTAATGTATGCAAACTTTACTGCAAGATACATTTATCATTTATTTCTCAAAGCTGTCCCACTAATAAAACTTTTCCAACGTTCAGGATGCTGGTTTAACCACTGTGTCACTAGTATTACTGATTGTGGCTTTTATCACCAACAGCTCAGAGCAGCTCCACTGACAGATGAGTCACTTTTACCTGAAAACATGCAGTGAAAATGAGCAGTCTGATGAGTAATGCACCAGTGCAGGGTTTCACAGCAGTTTCTGACCTGCCATCTCATTTGTAAATGTTGGAGTTTTCATTACCCCAGCCATTAGAGAGCTGTCAAGTTGTAACAAGTTGTAATTAATGTGAGTGTGTCACTCTTCTGTATGATCCTCTTTCAAAAGCGTGAATGGAGCTCCAAATGGATTATATTCTGTGAATGGCATGCTATATTAAAACTTAATTCAACAAATATTAAACAGTAATATAAAATTCTCACATATTCAGCTAAAATACCCAAGGTTGATAATTGTTACCCATCATCACCTAAATTGACTTTATGTGACAACTGTCTCTAATTAAATGTAACAATCATTAAAAATAAGTCTTATTTTGAAAGATCTTTTGAAACGATACTTTATACAATCACAATGATAAGACACTGGGGAAAAACAGCTGAAAACCATTTGTAATGTTTATGAGTGTGTCTGTTAGCTAAAGCCATTAATGTGCAGCCATAATGGATACTTTTAAATAACATTTTTCAATTTTTACTATTATCTGCAAAAAGGAACACTTAATGAAACACAGTTCCCTTGTTTGTGTGCACAGATGTCACGTTATTCCATACCAATTTAAAGCGCTGAGTGGTGTTTTCTTAAAAAAAAAAAAACACCTGATGGGTTTAATTTTAGACTTTCTAAATGGCTCATTTTCTTAATTTCACTTTCTCTCATTTTATCTCACAAAAAAGGCGTCTGGTGGGCTGGGGCTGCTTTCAGACACCCAGAACTCCCTTTTAGACCAATTTACAAAGTAAAGGTATATGTTTAAGTAGCTGATAGTTGGGAGATGACTGTCAAGTGCAGGCAGTGGAAGATGGATGGATGAGCTTCAGTCTGAATATATGAGTTCACAGCAGAAGATAAGAGGAAACTGCTTGTTAAGGGAAGTGCAACTGTTGTCATCGTTGTTAATGAGAGCATGAAATTATGCACATGCAATATATTGTTTGCAAAGCATGCATCATGCTATCCTCAGGTCCGATTGTGTTGTGAACATCCATTATAAAAATGCAAATGTGAGCAGTCTTAACAAAGACTTCACATGCAAATGTCAGCAGTCTAGATAATAAGCCCCAGTAATTGTGTTTATAAATCCAATAGACATGATGGTCCTCTTTGATTATGAGTCTGTTTGGATTGTTCCCTTTAACTCTATACATTTGTAATATTCAGAAGAAAAACTCACCTGCATCAGCATCATGAGACCAGTGACACAACATGAGCAGAAAAACAATATAAACCAAATTCTTAGAAGACTAGAGTGATTTGATGTCTGATGTCTGTTCTATTATATTGTCAGACGATACAAACGAATCAGCAAACATCAATCGAGACAATTCTGGAATAACGTTGCAGGGCATTTTGAGATGAAGAAAACAATTTACAGGCTTCCATTTGCTATTGTCTAGTACTTTTTCTTCTCTCTAGTTTCACGAAGCTCTTCACAAGATTGAGAAAACCTCCCATGGAGTTGCAGCTTTACCTGGAGGGTTGCACTGTAGGCAGAGGTTTATTAAAAAAAAGCAAGAGAATCATTTGTGAGAGTTTTGACGGAGCATGACAATCCTGGATGTCAGATATGTAACGGCTTTCTTCTTCCTCCATGTGGATAGGATTTTACAGAGAACGAAAGAGTAGCAGGAACAATTAATCTCTGTGTTCTGAATAAAATCAGAAAGCATTTAGCTCTGCATGGCTCTCACGTAAGTCAGAAAAATCACTGTCATGTTCATAATTCTCACAACATAACAACATGTATTATTTTCTTATGAATTGTGCAGAAAAAACACATTCAGCACATTGCCCATGTGTTGAGCTGTACAGATGGCAGGAAAGGTTCAAAAGTGGTGCAAAATTGGAAAGCCTTGCAGGTGTGTAATATAAACGCTGCAGGACTTCTACTGAAATACACTTGCTCTCAGCGTAACTTGTGTAGCTAGCTGACATAAGGAAATCCCATTTGAAGCCGTTTCTTCACATGGGAACGCTTTTGTTGGAGAGGCTTTCGTGGAAAAAGACGGTTTTCCTCTTAAATATGTTGTATGTTTAAACAATGGTAAATTGGCTATTGGTTGGCCACAAGTGCCTGTTATGAATGAACATTTTAAAAGTCATGTAGATTGTGTACTGGCTGTCACTGCAGAAAACAGGACCAAGACATTCAAGTGATGGCAGCAAACGCACACAGACACTGCACAATCACTGAGCAAACAGAGCCACAAACACACTTCTGCTAAATGGTGGGGGTGAAGTGAAGCAGCTGAACTTTCTGACTCTTATCTCACACATGCTCGCTGTTACAGATGCAAATGATTTACCTGCTCCTGCTATTTAAAACCTCATAAACCAGACTGAGGAGTGCCAGAGGCCTCATACATATTCATCAGAGGCCTGATTATTGAAGCTAGATGATTTACGTCTCCTCGTGTGTGCTTTCAAGATGCTCGAGCTCTTTTCCTGTCATGATCAACGCAGCGCAACAGATAAATGGGACCATAATCATTTCAGGTGGGAAGAGATGAATTACAAAAGTAGAAACAAGGGGTGAAAGGCTTAACGCAATGAAAAGAAAACAGTGCCGTTGATGTATATATATAAAATATTCTTTGCATTTCTGTTTTAAATATAGGTGTAAATACAGATTAATGAGCTTAATGCAGAAGAAATGTAAGTTTCAGTTTCCTTTCAATCATAATTACACAGGAGCTTGACAAACCTTAAGTTTGTAACGTGAATACATTTTGCTTCCTCAAGTATTCTGGCTTTAAAATCTCAGTGCTCTTTTCAGTGTCATGACTGTATTTGATAAAATCAATTAGATGTATGAAATATTGGCGTGAAAGTGAGCCACCATGTGGGCAACAACTATTACTACAGTTCTCAACCTGGCAAGAGTATTTAATCGAACTAGACATTTATGCCATAAAGAAATCTCTCAGACACACATTCAAACTCATATATTATTTATTACAATTAAATATTTTTCTTATATTACAGAGGTCCACTTGAAACCATACAAATAATCTGTGCTGTGATTAATATTTCCAAGATATTTCCAAAACACCATGCAAAGAATATGAACATAAATTCACATCAGAAGAAACAAAAGTTTAGGTTTTTGTACACCTGGGGATTAAATTAAATGCATGTGTCAATACCTCGACCCCCTTTCTCTTTTTGGTACAAAGATTTCTTTGTGGTGATTCAACATCAGACCAGCGTCATCTGACTAAAACGAAAGGCATTTGAAAGGTGGGTAAAAACAACAGCAACTGCTCGTCCTTCTCTCTTGGAATATATACGGGTTAATGGGAACAGGCACAGAGGACCAATTAAGACATAAGTATCACACATCTTGATTAAACATAATTAGTTTGCTGAGTGATTCCTAAGGCAAAATATGTACTGTGTGTGGTTACTAACTGATCCAGAACACCTGGGGGGATTTTAAATTGCAGGACCAAATCAGACCAAACGTGGTTTACCCTCAAATGATACTCCACCCAAAATCTATCCTTTTGACTATCACTCAACCTCTGTGCTTGCAAGGTGGCTGTAAGTAGTTTGCAGCTTGTGGTCAGCTTAAAACAGGTCAGACAAGATTAAAATGGTGACAAAATATGGCCCACCTCTGTGCTGTGATATCAACCTCCTCAAAGGTCTGTCACAAAGCTGTATTTTGGACAAATGTGATTGTTTAGAACACAATGAATGCACCGAATTTGCACCGACAGTTTAGAGGTGGGTTATCATGAAGAAAGGGGTTTAGAAAATGTTTTGTTGACAAGCTGACTTCAGCTGCTGAACTACCAAAAACTACAAAATTTAAGCAATGGTTCAGTATTTTGGTATATGCTTTCTTGTCGAAAGTAGAAAAAAAATGATCCCACACTAAATATGAAACTACAGCTTACAAATGTTTACATGATTTTTACAGACGACAAGTTAATCAGTGAGCTTTACAGGTAGGTGGATTTTGTTGTCCCTCTCCCTGTAGTCTTTATGCTAAGCTAGGCTAATCGGGTGCTAGCTTGTAGTTTCATATTTAGTGTACATGTATGAGAGAGGTATCCATCTTCTTGTTTAACTCTTGACAAGAAAGTAAATAAGCATATTTCCCAAAATGTTGAAATATTCCTTTAACAGCCACCTAGTCTTCAGGTGTTGGGTGTTTAATACTAAAGATAACTTAGAATTTGAGTCAAACTTGACGTTTGTCAAAATGAAAGTGTTGATCAAGGATCAGTTTTGCCTTTCAGGCCGCATAAGATTGCATGAATGCGATGGATCTAAGACGCATCTCAAGCATCTAGGAATCAAGTTCAGCACACTAAAAAGCTTCATTACCCCAGGCTGATATCGGTACACATTTCTAAATGAAAGGCTGGGAATGTTCTCTAAGGCAGCAAGATCAAGGGCACAGGCTAATGGCAAGGTAAGTTTAAATTATTGTAGCATTCGGCATTTAAAGGTGAAGAGGCAAAGCTTTATCATCAAAGGAGAGGTGATAAAAGAATGACAGGAAGCTGGGAGAGGCCAAAGTACGTTTTGGTCCTGCAGGTTAAGCATCTCTGGTCACATCTTAGCAGGTGTCCTTCAAAATGTATCTGAGATCCTTCCAAATACTCAAAATGTGTCCTCAAATCTGTCTGGAGGACTTCAACATCTCAACACAATATTTAATAGGTTTGTATTGGGCAAGCAAGCTCAATCAGTCACAGAATACTATTGCAAATGACTTACACACTTTTCATCTTAGACAGTGCAGCTAAAGAGGCGAGACAACTCCGACCTCCTTTCTAATCAGGAATGAAAGCCACTCAGCTAAAAGTCTATTCTTTAAAATTATCTTTTGAAAATAAATTATATTTTCTCAGTACAGAAATAAATACATATCTTCTCTCAAACATATGAATGAATCATCATCACAGATCTAAATGCTACACTGAATACATTACTCACCATCTCATCGGTGAACAAACAAGAATATAGGTGACTAACTGATGCTATCTGCCATGAACAAACACTCATCCAGATATATAAATGCAAATATACAGTTAGCTGACACCGAAGTCAAATCACACCTCTGGCAAACAGCTTCGAGAAAGTAAAATATTCATCAGCATTGGCATAACATAAATCCCCTCAATGCTCAGCTCATTGGACATCTTCACACTGCAAAATCAAACAAACTGAACTGTGTTTTCTTTGTAGAGCGCAGTTCTGCACTACATTGTGAAAATCACCACTGGGGTGAATTGCAGTTACAGATAATGACATAAAACCTACAATTCTCTCAGAAACTGATGAGATGTAGCAAAAAAAAAAAAAAAGGTACACGTTTTATTGTTTGCTGGGCATGTAGCCTACTTAATCAGTGGTAATAAAAGTTGTATTTAATCAAACCTTCTGGTCAAGAACTTTCCTTACAGCTGTGTTCAGAGTTTACATAGACCTGCAGGTCAATCACAATGACATGAAAAGATTTTGGAATTGTAAATAAATTGGGTAATATGCTAATTTGCTTTCTTGCCAAGAGTTAGATCAAATTTATACCACTTTTAAGTCTGTACAGTAAATATTAAGCTATTGCCAGCAGCCAGTTATCTTAGCTTAAGAAAAAGACTAGAAACATGGGAAAACCATTAGCCTGGCTCTCTTCATAAGCATGCTAGGTAATTCGCAGTTTACTGTGTTTATGCTATGCTAAGCTAAGCTAAGCGGCTGCTGGCAGTACCTTCATATTTACTGTCGAGACATAAGATTGGTATCAATCTTCTTCACTAACCTTTGTCAAGAAAGCAAAAACGCACATTTCCCAAAAGATTCTTTAACAACATCTTGAATACAGATGTTCAGGCTGGGGCTTTTCTGTAAAATGTCTGTATGCAGAGCCTTACAAAGAAATCTAATGGCAAATGTGATTAAATCTTCAGCCACTCAGAAGTCTCTTTGTCTCTTCTCAAGGACCTATGCGGCACAAATGCTTCAAATTTCCTTTAGCTGTGTTAGTGAAACACACTGTGTGTCTGATATCTGTCAGGCAGACAGTAATTCGCATGTAACATCAACCTCTCTTCATATCTATCAAATGTCACATTTCTAAAGAGCTACAGTAGCGTTTTCTACAGCAGAGTACGTTCGAGGTTCTTCACACAGCTGCTACGACACCAGAGAGCCTTGTATGATAAAGACCCTTTACACTATCATATTAACTCATTATACAATATGTCAGACCATTACTCTTACTAAATAAATGTGTAGCTTGAAAACGCACAAGAGATTTCAAAACAAAATAAGCTCATCTCTCAATCCTCCTTCCAAAATTTCCAGTTCCTCTCACACAGGCAGCAGGTACGTATCTAGTTTATTAAAGTTGTGGAGGATGAGTAACGTTATCTCACGTCCAATAGCATTATGTGTCATGTCCCGTCAGATGCTACTGCAGGTTCTTGAGGAGGCGCCCGTAGCGGAAGTCATAGACGTGTCGACAGAAATACACCAGCTCTGGGTCAGCGTCATCGGGCACACAGTGGTGGGTGGGCATGGCATTGCCAACAACAGGTGGCACCACAAGGGAGGCGGCACTGTCGCGTACGCCGTCCCTACGGCGTTTTACCAAGGCACAAAATCTGGAAACAGCACAAATAAAGGACATCAAACTCAATCACCTTCAAACACTGAACTGAGAACACCTGTCTGCTTTTGATGTTAAACATAATGCTGGTTTTTAGTTAATCCAGTAGGCATATGAAAAAAACTTCAAAAACAAGCACGGTAGAGTTTTCTCAGCAGAAGCATGTAATCTTTAAAAAGCAATATGTTTCATGCAAGAAATAAGCAAAAGCCACTACGAAAAGTAAATATTCTTTCTTTCTTACCGGCAATACTGTGCCAATGTTAGAACATAGCATTTGTCTTCAATACAGGCCACACTGTTCACGTCCTGGTGACGAGATGCAAAGATCTCATTCTGGAGGAAGAAAGTTGTGGGTTAGTGTGTTAGCGCTAAACTAAAAACCCATCATTCAACAGGACTCAAAATTAAACATTTGATCCCCGTAAGCCTTCACAGTCTGGACAATGTCTGTACGCGAGCACTTCAGCCTCACCTTCACATCCAGATGTAAAGAAAGATTCACAGGAGAAAGATGTCTCACTTCTTCCTCAGAGCCAAAGCTCACACAGCTGCCATGATGTGTTGTTTGTTAGTGCAGCCGACAAATTACAGACTTCATGTGGTTTATTCTTTCTGGAGATTTAATAAAGTGCAACTTGTTCCTCTGGGAGATTTACTGACAACAGGAAGCAAGCGCAACAGAAGCTGCTCCTCAACATGTGTGTCTGCCTGTGTATGTGTGTGCGTTCACACAAGTTTTCATTTTCATTTTCATGCAAACTCATAGTGTACAAATAGGACCAAATGGAAAGCAAAACTAAATGGGAAGGGGCTCAAAAATAATAGCTAAAACATTAGTTCATTACATTAAGTGTGTTACAAACTAAACCCTTATATCTTACAAAAATGTATTTTAGTAGAAGAAAGGAATTAAGCAAGCGCAAATACACATCAGTGAGTACTGACATGAGGAAAAAATGGTCAAGAAAAATAGTCAAGACTGTACCAGTCCTACATGACCATTATTTCCTTATATGGACTGTATTACAGGGCTTATACCATGGACACTTACCAACAGAAAAGGGACATTGTGTTTCTTGTGTCAACAAATCTCCTAAAAATTCCAAAACCAACAATTATCTCAGTACTTTCCCACTTCACTACCCAGTCTGTGGCATTTAGCCACAAACCCATTTCTTTCCTACTGAAGACGTGAATCTTTAAAAACAGGAACACAAATCTAAAGTTTCATATTGAAAAAGTGAGATAACTCAGGAAGCTGGGAACTGAAAATGGGTGTAAATAGGGCATTTGTTAGGGACTACTTACAGCCATGGATTAATATGTATTTGGTGCTCTAGTAGAGAGTACTAAGGCAGCAGGACAGTGTGTGTGTGGGATTGGCTCAAAATAACCTACAGGGGCCATGTTTATGATAATGAAGGGATGTGTCACCCAGTGCAGCCGCGTGGCTCTTTGTTGTGTTTTTAATAGTTTTTGGACAACAATGGAGGTTAATGACATAGAGGAATGAGCTATAACAGGCTTTGTATACACAGACAAAACTCGTGAGGGAGAGCAGTTCTTTGCTGGTTTAGGTCTTTTTGTGGGATTTGTTAACAAAAACAAAGAAAAAATATATATTATCGACCTCATCATTTGGTGTCTGCTCGTTTTAAAAGTAATTCTTAATGTTATATTTTAAATCAGGGAGATTTTAAAGCTAACGTGGCATGAAGCATAAATATTCTAGCCAAGCTTACATGAAGTTTAATATACCATTCACACTGATTTAGAAACAGTTTGCACACGGCTAACTGGAACTACAGTGGGTACGGAAAGTATTCAGACCCCTTTAAATGTTTCACTTTGTTTTATTGCAGCCATTTGCTAAAATAAAAAAAGTTAATTTTATTTCTCACTAATGTACACTCAGCACCCCATCTTGACAAAAAATCTGGAATGTAGAAATTTTTACAAATGTATTAAAAAGAAAAACTGAAATATCACATGGTCATAAGTATTCAGACCCGTTGCTCAGTATTGAGTAGAAGCACCCTTTTGAGCTCGTACAGCCATGAGTCTTCTTGGGAATGATGCAACAAGTTTTCCACACCTGGATTTGGGGATCCTCTGCCATTCTTCCTTGCAGATCCTCTCTTTTCTTCCAGGATATCTCTGTACTTGGCCACATTCATCTTTCCGTCAGTTGCAACCAGTCGTCCTGTCCCTGCAGCTGAAAACACCCCCATAGCATGATGCTGCCACCACCATGTTTCACTGTTGGGATTGTATTGGGCAGGCGATGAGTGTCACAGCAAAGGGTCTGAATACTTATGACCATGTGATATTTCAGTTTTTCTTTTTTAATAAATTTGCAAACATTTCTATATTTCAAATTTTTTCTGTCAAGATGGGGTGCTGAGTGTACATTAATGAGAAATAAAATGAACTTTTTTGACAGTTTTAAAGGGGTCTGAATACTTTCCGTATCCACTGTATGTGCAATATAATGTCCAACATACATCTTAAGCTCCACCCACTGAGGTTACCTCAACCAATAAGGTTATTTCTTTCTTCAAAACAGCAGGTCCAATACGTGAGCACTTTCTCTGTTCCTGCAGGGACATGGGGAGGACATTGTTTGTTGTGGGGGGGAGTAGGTGTGAATTATGCAAATAAACGCTGTGACACAAACTTGGACAATTTAGTGAAGGAGGAATGGGCTGAAGGAGAAATCCTTCATATTGTCGTGGCAGTAGAGGTGATAGCAGAACCCCTTCCCCCTCCCCTTGCTTTACCTTGAGGCAGGAGCTTATCTTATTTGCCGCTTAAAAAAAAAAGTGTCAGGATTAACATAAGCACCTCCGCCATTGTGCTCCCACTTAAAATCATTTTATCTGCCTGTGCTCTCGGGGGAGACAATCGTCGTTTTATCAGGTAAGCGAATACCTCCCTCAGCCCCCCCTCATACCATATGAAATGTGCTTTTGAGGACAGCCGCCACCGCCCCTGTTTGCCAGTTTATATTTAGCAGTACACCACTTCATTTTCCCATCTCCAGAAAGGAGAAGGATGACACAAAAAGGGCCTCGAGTGGGGAGGGGGGGGTCCTTTTCTGGTTGAAAAGGTACAAGTGAGGATGAAAGGTGACTCTTTTCAGATTATCTCGCTGCAAAGAAGATGAAACTGCTCAAGTGTACCTGCGAGATAGAAATACTGGGTCACAGATACAATGTTTGGCCTTTGTTTTGTTAGCTTAAATTTGTTTTTCACTGGATGTCTGCTGACGCCCATCATTGCCCTTTTCCCACGTTGTTTCCTCAGTATAAAGAAGTTTAAAACACTTCCTCTTGGTTTACCCCTTTTGCCCTGTGGAAATGGCCCATTAAGGGGATTTTTCCTCTCGTCTTTTGGCAGCTGAGGTCGACAGGAAACAGAACAGGTAATGATCTAATGGCTGCAGAGTGGAGTGCTTCTCCCATGCCCAGCTGCTCCTCGTATGACCTCTGTGACTGAGAACTGGGAGGAGGAGGAGGAGCTGGCATGCCTGGCATCACTGTATACTCTTAGTATCAGGGGGTTAAATACTTTACTGTCATTTCTTTGGCTGAGGCAGGCACGCAGGACGTTCTGTGTAAGGGAATGTTTGTGCATGTAATGTGTCTGTCAGTATAACTACACTGAGTATATGCATGATTATAGGCCTCGAGTGCTGGAAAGATTATAGTACATCACCAGAGAGTCCAACTTTATCTTTCCTTTTGTAGGTTCACCTGCTCTGACTGGGTCAATACATAACCAGTTCAAGTTCAAATTGTCTGAATACTTGAAATGGTTGAATAATGTAACAAACCCTCACTTTGACTGTACTATAGTCACACTAATGCGATGATATGATGATGCATTAGATCCAACACTGTACGATACTTGCCAAAAGTGTCTGTGTGTGTGCATGTGTGTGTTTGTGCATGTTCACATGTAGGGGACTTTTCCCCTGGACTAAATATATCCAGTAGGAAACACAGGAAGTGGCATTACTTTTTGTCAGAGAACCAGTAAAAGGCATAGACCATGTGCAGCAAGGTATTGAACATAGTCGGATGTTGTTGCTCTTAGATAACTTAGATATTTGGCGATGATGATTATAACTGTGTGACAGTTTAGACCTCAGTAAGCCCAGCCTCATCCTCTAAATTTCTCAAGTTTATCATGATAATGGATTAATTTGCGCTTAACACGTCATTACTTGAATGTGTGTAATGTCAAATGTTTTGTGTGCAGTGTTCCCATGAGTTTCAAATTACAACAACTTCTCCTGAAGTCTATGAAGATGTAACATGACAGAAGAGCTAATGCTGCATGTTGATGGAGCAAAAATAGCAGATCGTGATACTGTAATTTATTGTAATCAATATTTACTGTTATTTATTGTAATCACTTAATGTATATATAATTCTTTGGATTTTAAAGTCAGATTGTTGATACTGGCCAACTGCTGAAAGACAACATTTTAATACTCATCTGATATCATGGCATCATACAAAATTGTAAATTGTACTATTTAAACAGACAAAATGTCTAATGGTTGAAAAATTTGGCTGTTTTTATTAAACAAAAAAAAAAGATTTTAAATGTGTTCTCTGTGACTCTTCTACTCACATTTTAGTAAAACCTGATAAATATTATATGAACTCTCTCCTGTGTTTGGATGTGAAGGATGGACACAGAGATGTTTTCGAAGAGTTCTTCAGCTAATTAGGTGCACAGTTTGCCATCCCATCCAAATTTCTCTTGACTGGGGCAATGAAAGAATCCTCTGAGCCAAAGTATAATATGAAAGTTTTGCCCCCCTCCATCTGCTAAATTCACACACAGAGGCTTAATTGGGGCCAAATCTTGTCAAAGCCTCTTCTAGTGAACATCCACTATTAGTTTGGAGCATGTTAACAGGAGATCACCCAAACTTTTAGTTTCTGTTGAAATAATTCAATGCCTTAATAACACCTCTTAGTGTAACAGGATCAAATCCAACAGCACTAAAAGCTGCATACTCCAAAATGACCATAAAACACCTCTAAAACGGTTTCAACAAAAACTTTAGCACTATAACCTTCAGCAGGGTAGCATTTATTGCACGGCTGTGTTATACTGTATTATTTGTAATTAGGTCTAATAAACTGGCAGTTGAGTTTGTATTACGGGCAGGCTGTAATTTCTAATGAAGGAAAACTAAACACTTTCTCCATGTTCACCTGCTGTCTTTTTCACAGCATTATTATACAACAATTAAATTGTATTAAATATTCAATAATTAATTCTATGCCACTGTCAATGAAATCCAACAATTCCTACACGGATGTTTCACAAGGCCATCCAGCAGCTCAAAGAGCAGAGTCTGTCCCTTTCCTGGCAGACGTTTAATGTGACAGTTTTACTGAGAGTAGATTAACACCAAAAAAATAAAAGAATGACAAATTAGAACCGATTGTAGTTAATGTTAAAAAGCAAAAGAGTATAACATGAAGGTAGGGACAAAGTCAAAACCCCAGTAATAGAGTAGTAAAAATTAAAAGGGGGATCAAATCACTATACAGATCTTTTAAAGCCCAGATCAGACAGGATTCATCTTCAGGAGACTGCTTGTAACATTATGGTTTACTCTCTAATGTTCAAGGCAAATTTGCAAAATATAAGAATTTGTCATCATCAGTGTCCAAACTTACAAAGGTGGGGATGTTTACTGCCATCACATAAAAAAAGCAATTGCTACCACTTCCAGCCTTTTGTGTTTAAAGACTGATTTCTACTAAAATGGACTTATGTTATAGAGATACTTGGAATAGACACGTATTGCATTTTAGCAGGGCTTGTAAAAAAATGTAAAAACTAGTATTTGGATTTGTTTTACTCAGCGGACTAAGTAATGCATTTTGTTTTGTTCAGAGCGACTCTCAGCTGTCAGTGCTTGAAATGTGTCCTCCTGGGGTTCAGCAACACTTACACGCTCACCATGATAGCTGTGCATTAATGTCACTCACTCACTGCCGTCTACACACACGCACACACACCCACAATATGCCTGTGTGTGCTCCAACATGCACACACACGGAGACAAAAATAGTGCAGACTATTTTCATCGTTAGAAAACACACAGGGAACTATAGGAAGCACTCACATACATAGACACCAATGTACTGTATATTTTCTCAACACAGTGTACATACATGGCTATCTGCACACTAATGGCCACACACACACACACACACACTTAACACTTGACACCATCTTTACATTTGCATGTATGTACACACATAAATGACACACATTCATACAAAGTACACACATGGCTGACTTCACACCCTCAGCCACACACACAAACCCTTTCTCACACACACACACACACACACACAAATACATTTATTCAAATTATTCACACTCTGCATGCATACCCACATTTGTTTGTCCATTATACTTTGTCTGTATGTGCATACACAAATACACTTTTTTTCCAAACACACATAAATATTTGTACCTATTGAGACACACAACACGTACACAGACAAACACAGGTTTTTTTAAAGCATCATATTTATGTCGATGTTGCCGTGTCAGTCTGCAGCGTTATAATCTCCGACACATTTACATAACATATATTACCCTGCTGTGTTGACGGCCAAGTAAGTACTCAAGCTCATCCTGGTCCCTTTTCATATTTACGGCGTGACTGATTTAAGATGGACTGATTGTGGGGATTTAATTACGGGGGACACAATGGCCACACAATTCTGTTTTCTTCTCTTCCCTTCTTGCGAGGCGCTGACACGCCGCACACTCGGCTGCACACTGCCGAGGAATGTTTTACACTCCAAATGAGCTGTGCTTGCAGAAGAATTTAATTTGATCTGCCGCTGTAATTGTGCTCTCCAAAAAAAAAAAAAGAGAGAGAGTAAGAGGGAGGGAAAGAAAACCGGGTGATGGTGGAGGTAGTGGAGGGGGGTTGAAGCACGCTGGCGTGGGAGGGGTCGCAGTGCGTGCAACTTTAAAATGTAATATGCACAAAAAGTAAATTAACTCAAGAGGAGAGGCTCTTGTGATGTGTTGACACTTGCACTCGGCTCTCTTACAGGGAAGAGTGGAAGGAGGAGGGAGGGAGGATACAGGGAAGGGGGTTAAGAAGAAAAAAAGAAAAGGGGGGGCAGGCATGATAAAACACCACAAAGAAAAGCGTTATGAATTTTATTAATGACTTGCAAGACAGTATGCAAAACATCAAAGGTCCACGGGAAAGATTAATGACCCTGTGTGAGACTGTTTAATTACCTCCAGCTAATTAGATTCTTGACCAAATTTTTAATATCTGCGTTCATGCCCGACACCTAATTGAGATTCCACCATATTTATCAATCTTTCAAAAAAAAAAAGAACCTCTGTGGTGCTTTTTTGTTCCTTTTAGCCTTTCTCATGCTGCTCTTGAAACTTTGTCGTCATTTGAGGAGCGAGTAGGAATCTCACCCAGGTTGGAGAAAGGTTTCCAAAACCAAGCAGTAGACTGATGCTTATTTACTCACTAACAGAAGGAGTAGGAGGGGTGCTTATCAATCTGATCTTGGTTCCTAATGAAGTGTGCTTGCTAATAAACAGACTTAGTGAGCTCTGTCAACTCTCCTTGTCGTGCCATAATTCTCTTATCTGGACCTGAGCTGAGGAGAGAGCTCTCAGAGGAACCACTCTCCATCTACGACTTGTTTCGCCTCTCCTTCCATTTTGCTCCTCCGGATAATCCGGGTGCTGTTTACCAGCACACGCACAGTTTCATCTAAATCGTTGCCTTTGAACTTCCAGTGCATATTATCTGTTCTGTGACCCTGCTGTTGTTGTTGCGGCTGCTGCAATAATTGCACTCGGATTATTTCAGTGAAGTCAGAGATGACTCTTCCACCTCTGTGATTTCAACATCTCCAAGTTGTATCGGGACAGAGATCATAACTTCAAGTTCATTATTGAATCTTTCAAGAGCAGGGCTTCCCTACCTGGAGGTCACAGGATGATTACCAGCAAAAGGAAACAGAAAATTGTGAGGCCTCTAAATTTATTTTAAAAGTCTGAGAAGGGAACCCATGACATGACATGCAGTCTACAATGTGGGCTGGCAAGTAAACATTTCTCCGTAATAAGAGGTCAAATGCAAAATCAACAATGCACACTGAAGGGTAAAAGGCTGCTATTTACCATTTGTAACAAACTTATTTTATCTTTAATTAATTTAAGATGTAAATAAATGTATTTTTAAGGCATTTTGGTTATTTAACTAACATCCTTTATCACCTTTTGTAATTAGTTTTAATTGTGTGCTAAAAGAAGAGTCACTTTTTTAAAGTCAGAGCTTCAAATATATTAAAAAAGATATACAATTCATTTTTCAAGAGCTAAGGTTGACATTTGGGGAATTATGTTTTTCCTTGTTAAGAGATTTCTCTGTTACATGGCTGCTTTATTCATACTTTCTTCCCAGTGCTTTAATTACTTGAGAAGCATTTTGCAAGAGGAGGTGTAACACACTGGGGGAACATTTTGGAAAAGAGACCTCATGATTCAGAAACTTGTGTCTCTGTTGTGGTGTACACTGTTGTGGACTGGCAGGGCCATGCACAGCGCCATCTGCTGTACAAACATCTCTATTACAATAGTAACCCACTTTCAAAACTAACAGCCCCGCAGCACTTCAATGTGAAATCATATCACTGTGTCAAGTTTCACAACACTAGTTTGAGCAGGGGGTTAAGCCTTAATTAGCATGCCTTCGTTATGAAGATGTATCTAAGAAGGCTTCATTTCCCCCTGCTACTTCTCTTTTTTCCTTCTTCCTCCATTTCTTTTACTTTACTCTGTTCGTTTTCCCGTTTCAACATCAGGGTGTACTCAAAACTCTTTCTTTCACTCCCTCCATCTCTGTCTCTCTTTAAAGACTGAGATCTAAATAGGAGTAGATCACCTCCCTCACTGGCGTTTCATTAGAGGCAATTAGAAAGCCGACGCTGCAGCGTCCCATAAGGCTCGACGGGGAGAGGCAAGACACAGGCTGCATTAGCTCGTTGAGATGAAGTATGTATGACAACGCTTTCATCAATGTGCAACAATTCCTCGCCGACATCTCCAAGCTGAGTGTCAGAGGTACCATTCTGACAATTATGACAATTAACACTGTCAAAATAAAACCATTAGCTTAGCGAGAGGGCAAACCAATACACTTAATTACAGGGTTTTCTGTCATAATTGATTCCCTTCAGAACACTTCCAATATGGGAAAAAAAATAAGTTGATGGAGGCCAGGCTGAAATAGCCAAAATCTTAATGCCAGCCTTGGGTTTATGTATACGCACAAAGTGGCCTCACATTGAAGACACAGATGCTTAGAAGTGCTACACAACAGACATTCTATGTTCAGTGATGATTAACCAACTTTTCAGTGGTTATCTTGTATGTTGGATCATTTTGTAGATATTTTCTGTACTGCCATGACCATTCAGGTATGTGGTGTTCTATTTTGATGTAACGTGCACGTGAGTATCAGTTGATTCCTTTCAATTAAATGTCAGTTAGAAAATCATCCTGGCTTATATTCGTTTATCAAAATCTTAAAACAATCATTTCTTTTTTTTATGAACTTTTCTGAGGGTCAATGCTCTAAATAACTGTTGTGCCCTAACCCACTTCCCTCTTATCTTTGCATCTTAGGTGTTCATTAATGTCTCACATATCTTCTTCATAAATGAGATTTGGCATCTGAAATGGTATCTAAAATGATTAAACAAAAAAAAACTAAATCACAATTTCTAAGAATGCTGATCCAGCAATGTTGTAACGCTGGCTTCCAGGCTGTGTTCACTGTGTCTCAGCCATTGTATGACAACACAGTGAACTTCACTTGGCACCAGTGCCTAAATAAAGAACAAAAGATGAATCTGCAGGGCACGGATTGTCATTGCCCAGGCTCCAGGTTGGGCAGTGTGTTTGTTTGTGAACACCACTGAACTACAAAGTGCAGGGATGATATAGGAAGGAGGTGGGGGGGGAGGTTTGTGCCGATCTCAGAGAGAAATGAAAAGATATAGTAAAACGCTAAGATTTAGTTTAGTCACCTTTAAAATATGCAGCACTAGCCACTTGTCTGTGGATGCTTCAGGGGAATCTGCTTAACTTTGGCGTGACAATGTGAAAATAAAATTACAGAATCTCAACCCCAGTCTGTCACATTATATTTACCTTGGGTCAAAGTGAATGTGTACTCACTTCTCTTTGTACCTATCTATCCATCCATCCAATTATCCAACCTCTTGTCTGAGTGGATGAGGTCATTTTTCATGCAAAAGACGGAGCGTCTGTTTTGGGTGCTGCTCCTGACTATGACAGGATGACCAGATGTCTTTAAATGACTATCTGATCTTGTTTATGGCACGTACCTGTTCCAAAGCAAATCAAGCTTGCATTTGAGCATTTGAGCAAGCTTGAGCCCCGGTGGGAATCATATGGTAGTATTACTGTCATGCACATGCAACTGAAGGAGCTCATGGTGTTCAAGTCAAAATGGATGGATGTGAAAAAATGATTAGCCAACAGGCCAAAACGTGTACTTTAACTGGTAATGATATAGCTAAGAGACTCATGGTTTTCAGGTCAACTTGACTACATGACGCTGAAATTGTGTTAGTACTTTCTATATGTAGGATTATATTTTCAGGTGTTTTCTAAAATGTTGGGCTGATACTTATATTTTGGATTACATCTAAAAAGTGCTTTCACATATTTTGCAATAATCTCTCTTGGAAGTACATTCAAAGCACATTCCCATTCAACCCACCCAGACCTAAAATAAACCCTCATTAACAAGCTGAATTTCAGCCATCAAGGCTCAAAGGTCACAGTGGTTTACTGAAGGTTGTGACCCTTAAACAACCTCTGGCATGCAGATGTATTCCAGATCAAACTGCAGTCACGGGGGTCAAAAGTTTAGGACAAAACCTCTTTTCTGTTTCAACCACCATTCACTGACCAAGGCACTGGAAAGCTGTTCTGGGTCAGTGAGGACTTTTCTCTCAGCGCATCCCTGATTTGTTTGTAATTAATGATCTCAAACAAACAAAGCGATAAAAAGTAGGGGAAATAATTGATTGGATCTTTAAATGCATCTGTGATTAGCAAATGGGAAACATTCGAGAGCCTGGGCGACACGTGGAAAAAGTTGGGGTGATGACCACAACTGTCAACAAGCTCATGTCCTTTATAAAATATATCAGACTGATGAGCAGACTAACTGCTACTGCTTTACAATATAAAACCACATCAATTTGTTAAATTTTAGCTGCTTTATGGCTACTACAGCCAATGATAAAGTTTTTTTTCCTTTCTTAGTATGTGTACTTACAGGTAAGACTGAAATAAAAAAAATAAGGAGTCTGATATGTTACCGCGTACTACAGTACATTTTCAAAAGTTTCAAACTTAAAACCAACTGTGAAAAGAAGTAAAAAGTTATTTCTGGCCTAACTCTTACAAACTAAATCCAAACAAGTTCAGACAAACTGAATAAAATGACAAATGACATCAGTTTTGCTCAATATAAAATGCCTGTCTGTATATTACAATTAAAAATAGATATATCATTCTATTTCCTCAACCTTATTTCCTGGGTTAATCCACATCTTGATAGAATCAGCGAGTTTGTAAATCAGAGCACTTTGAGTCAGAGAGACACTGACAGTGCTTCTCCCCTTTTTGGTTTTTATCAAAAAAGGAATCTGATGAGGCCCTTCAGATAAGGATGGGAGCCCTTCGCTTAAAGCTCCATGCTAATAAATGAGTATGTTCTCCATCACGCCGACCACTTATTGTATTTTGCAGGGGCAAAATGCAATTTGTATCATTTCTGTGCCGCACATCCGAAGGAAGTGGGCCGTGCGCGATGACTCACTGCTCCGAAAACGCTCTGTTTCCAATCGAAGAAAATCAGATCTTTACTCTGTTTGTTCATTTCTTTTTACATCTCCATTTGTTTGATAAGGCTGTGAGCAGTGACGGTAAATGGGTGGATAAGTCGAGGCGAAAAAAAAAAAAAACGTGACATGGTCCTTCTGTTGGCGGTTAGGCCGTCAGCTTATCAATAAATGACATCATCTGCCCCCCAGACGTCTCTGACTGTCACATCGGTGGCACTTGAATAAAAAGGAAGAAAAAAAGAATAGTCTATTTTTCCCATTAGGGATGTCTGGATGGATGCTGGAGTCAGAGACACTGGGGACAGTTTTCTGTCTATGGAGACAAACTTCTAAATGTACTGACTGCACAGTCCAGCTACTGACAACAAAAAGGCCGTGCGTAGTGTACAGTTAGAAAAGAATAGATTACAATAGAGTAGATGAGAGGAGAACTAACTGCATTAGAATAAACTCGACAATGACATCCATTTTAATGTTCCTTATTTCCCCAAATTGTAGACCACAACTGTAAAATCAGGACATGACAAGAAAAAAGTAGATTAGGATAGAAAAGATTCAACTCTAAAAGTCATGATGTAAATTAAAGAGCTTTGATTTGACTAGACTTGAGTAAAGACCAATATCTGTTATATTGGTCTTTACTCAAGTCTAGTCAAAAATAGTAAAATAAGTATTCTACTTCCTTTGAATTGACTACATTTAAATAAAGTAAAACTGATGGTAGACATTTGAGCAGAATACATGACAATAAACGAGCACAATCAAATAAATACACTAGACTAGAATTAACTGTAATACACATTACAGCAATAACTTTGCAAAACATAATTCAAACTGCAAAAAGCTCAGCAGGACAGATTTGCCTAGATCATTTTTTATGTGTTTTAGACTGCATAAACTAGAAGAGACCACCTTGTCCTTATGTGGACTGCGGACTGCAGACCAGCCGCCTGTTATCATTGGCCCTATTTTATGGCTGATGAAACCATCCCCATGACCAACCATTTGCCAGGGCAGGAGAGCTTGGAAGGTCTCGTCTCACCAACAAAGATTCTTCAGTGTATTCTGGCTGGATTTGGCAGTTGTGTTGAGAACCATCTTTGTTATTATTTGAGGAGCATCATTCACATCCCAGTATCGTTCTGGAGAGCTTGAGAGGCGATTGTGCCGCAATGTCAACTGCTATTGCCCTAATCCTTAACTGACAGGGAAATGTATCTCCCACTTTTCATGAATGACTCACAATTTCCATGAGTTGTATTTAACACAACATGATTTCTTAAGACTGAAGCCTTCCTATACTTTGCAACTATGCAATTACCTCAAGTCGCAGGGAGATGAAATGGAGAGCCAGTGCAGCGACGCAACCTCTATTCCTGAGACATGGTGATGATGGCCGAGCTCATTAGCTATCAGCTGTAAGCCTGTAAGGCCATGTGTGTTTGTCAGCTCTTTCACTCTAATGTATTTTTGCAAGCAGCAGGGGCACATGACTCTGAGCAAACCTGTAGCAAATCACACAGTGGGAGGTTGTTTTCCTGACTGTGACAAACTCAGATAAAGAAAAAGATAAACACTACACACGGAATGTCCTGCGGAATTTGTTGCACAGAATAACGCCTAATTCCCACATCCTCTGCCAGTCTATTAATATTTTTAAAAAAACTCAACTGTTAACAGTGATTTGGGAGGATGCTATAAAACAACAAGGGAAGGCACTACTGAATTACTTGCACCAACAAAAACAGTTTTTAAAAAAAGCATCGTGAGCACCAGGTCTGTGCCGTCTGTGCAACAGATCTATATTTCACTCCGTGGCCTCTCCTGATCAGCATCATCAATCATTCAGTCTGGGCTGGTTGCTCGACGAGAGCATCTGAGAACGAAAGGAAACTTCAAAGGCAGGTTGGGCTCGGCCTGCGACGGTCAGAGTGGCACAGCCAAAACAGTATTGTGCTTTCACAACAATGGAGAGCCATTACAGTGGAGACTGTTATCAGCCAAAGGCTACCAGGGACAGTTCCTGTCTCATTGTGAGCCATCAGAGTAGATTGTGTTCAGGAGCGAGTTCAGACTAAACATATTAGGGCGTAAGAAGACACACCTGAGGCTTATCTGATGGGAAATGGTACCCGGCTACAATGTCCAAGAAAAATGCATCCTGCTGAGTTGTTATATAGAAAGATGGTGGTTTTGTGTGTGTGTTTGTGTGTGCAGTATTTTCTATTCATTTGTGGTTTTAGACCTTACTTTATGTGCTTAAGTGTGTCAAAATGTCAAGTATGTTTCTTCTGCAATTTGCGCGCATGTGATCACATAAGCTCTGTGTTTCGGTGTGCGTCAGTACATGTATATCGAGGTCCTTAATTGTGTGTGTGTGTTTTTAAAATGTGTTTGTCGCTGTTGCGTGTGTTTCAATGAGTGTGTCAGCCAGTGTGCATATGCCTTTCTGTTCTTTACAAGACTGAACACAACATGTGGACAAAAATCCAAGAGTATCTTTCATGAAAAGTCAGTGTGACATCTTTTAATGATAAAGCCGCGGATGAATTGTTTATGGCGCTTTTATGGGTGTGTATTTCTGTATTTGTGTCTTTGTGTATGTGTGTGTTGGGGAGGTAGCTGGAGTGAATAATTCAGAGAAAAAGCCGTTTGTTTTCAGGGGGCGAAGGCAAAGACACATCTGAAACATATGGGAGGAAATCACATTGAAAGCAGTGAGCAGTAAATTAATGGTAACAGATGCCAAGATGTCTGGCTAGTGCTTTTTTCTCTCCTCCTTGCTTGCTTTTGTTTTCTCTGGGAGCTCTTGCATTCTTAATGTTGGAAAATAATACAATTAAGACTTCCTTCTCACATGTGAAGTTCAACGGTGTCTCTTCTTCGCCACAACAATCTGTCCCACCTGGCTCAGGAGCTGCTTTTAACCATTTAATTGATTTTAATTCACTACGGTAATAGGTTTTCAGCTGCAGATGACGGCTTGACAATGACACCATAAATTATTTATGTTACCTTGATGATGCAGGCCTGTTCCACTGATGAGATAAAGAAGATCATTGGTCTGTTTTCTCAGTTTCCCCCCCAAGGAGAATATCTTGGCATATTAGAAATATGTCTAAGCTTCAACAGTGTGTGTGTGTGTGTGTGTGTCTGTGTGTGTGTGTGTAGGGGGGTGGGGGTTGGCCTATGTCCAAGCATGAGCTGCAACAAAGACAACCTTGCTCTTAATGGCACATATCTGGAAGATGGAAGAGCCCGATACATGAAAGCGCTGTGATCATTACACTGATAGCAATTATCCTTCAGGAGGCTCTAATGGCGGCGGCCTCTCTTGCGCGTACACACACCGACAAGCTTGCAATCAAGGGTGGTGGGCAATTAAATGCAATGGTTTTTGGTGAACCTCTAGCGTCGAACAAAGCCTGACGACAAGGGCCGACGAGGAGACTTGATAAAGAAAAAGGCGTCATTTTGGAGAACAACATGAAAAAATCAAGACAAGAGAGGGGCAAAAATAAAAATGAATGTTTATTAATAAAATCTTAATGTGTTGCAGTGGACTGAGGAGGAAGGGGGTGAGAGTGAGAGGGGTCTCTGGAGTGGAGCCGTGGCTTTGGCAGCAGTATGATTGAGTGCAGAGGCCAGTGTGACGGAGGGACAAAAACAACAAGGTAATTAAAGCTTAAAGCGTGCAGTTTACGCTCTGCCATCCGTGACAGCGTAAGGTGTCTTCCATCCAACCCCCGCCGCCACCCCCCGCCCTCGCCAAATGAAAAATAAGTCAGGTAATTGTCATTGTGCACTGCATGTCGTTATTTATTAAACGGGTAATTCATCTCTGTGAGGCGAGCAGAGGAAAGCAGGTAGGGCTGGTTTATTAGTCATAATCCAACGGGCGGGTCACGTTTATCAAATCTGGGTTTTACAGGACAAATGACAAACATACAAACAAACAGAAAGAAAGGATCTTCACTAGTATGCTCTCTTGAGGGTGTGTGTGTGTGTAGGGGGGTGGGGTTGGCCTATGTTTGTGTGTGTGTGTGTGTGTGTGCGCCTGTGTGGAAAGTCACCACATGGAGAGAAATCTTTGAGTCAAAGTTTTCGAAAGCATCAGCACCCCCCCCCCACCCCCACACACACAAATACACAAACTCCTTTTCTACAGTATATTTTTTTCAAAGTGCGACGGGTTGACAAAAGAGATCGCTCCCCGTTGTTTTTCCTTGCGTGATTACAAAGAGGCGCGTAAAAAAGTTACAAGGTTGTCCCCCGTGGGGTTAGATTTCAAACAGCACCTGTCAAAGCAGATGGGGCATTTAAATAAGAGTCTTTAAGAGGTATTTGTTACAGCGGAGCTCAGGAGTACCTGCTGTGCTCGCCGATGCTTTTCACGGCTGTCGTTGCTCTCACAGAATCTGTTTGCTGTGTTTGCAGGGATAAACATCACATTAAAAAAACACAAGAAACCCACTGAGGCCACAAATTACAACGGAGAGGACTGCGTTTATGTAACTGCTGAGGCAAGTGAAGCCAAGTCTGCTTGTATGATTCTGTGCATGTATGTGTATATGAAACTGCGTGTGTTTACTACATATTGATGGTATAATGTAACACCTCCAGTTTTAGAAGAGAAGTTAGAAGAAAGACACCTTGCAAGAAAGACAGTTTTCAGCCAACAACAATATGCTTTCATACAAGCAAGTGTTTTTGCAATTGTGTGAGCAGTCTTGCAAGTGTGCATGCAATGAGTCAACTTCCAAGGAGCGAAGAAAAAAAGTATTGTAGAAGCTTTATTATGACACTTAATAAATATACCTAAACACAAAGTGCAGAATAAAATCTTTTGCAGCAAAGTTCAATCTTAAACCCCCCTCCCACGTGTATGCAAACCCAACTTGCATCACATAACACCCTGATCTCTCCTCCCTCACTGTACCCTCCAAACTCAAAACATCATGCTGGTTTGAAGACACACAGCGCAGCGTCCTGACGGCACTCAGGGCCTCAGCCTCAGTGTGAGCTCACACCTGGGAATTCAGACGTAGACTGTGAATAAACACCACCGTGGACAGATGTGTCCTAGCAGCCAAATGTGTCCTCAAGACAAACAAACACAACCACCTATAAGACTCTTGGACTCCTCAGAGACTAGCCTTGGGCTAAAAGAGATCCAAATAAACAAATAAACACATCAATCCACAGCCTTTTTAGCTTTGGATGGCCAGAGGTGAAGCCACACATACATCAGGCCTTTCAGTGCTGTCAAATTCAGCCTATGCACTGTACTATGGAGAGTCTGAAACCCCCAAATATCAGCAAATATCTGGTATTTGTGGTTGAATAATTTTTTATCTAACTGCTGAATCAGCTAATTGTTTCAGCACTAATCAAGTTAATCCCCAGTTTATGCAGCTATTCCACATCACCCAGACAGTCCTACTGTGTATGCCCTGATTTAACAAAATTGATGACAAGATGAGGGAACTGAGAGAGGAGGGAGGTGGTGTTGAAGCTGTGGCTGACAGGCCAGGAGTCGCCATGTTTGAGACTGATCCCCTCTTGAGATGACTTTCTTGTCACTTTGGCAGCCTGCGTGTTTCATCACTATGAGCCCGGGCTGCAACCACCAGGGGACCCGGGGGCACGTGCTGGAGGTCAGCGCACGATGCTCCCGGCCCCTCCCTTACCTCCCCACCTTTTGCCACAGCAGCAGGCTTTCACAGTGACAGAGAGGAGACTTTTTTAATATACTGGTGGGTTCAGTGACTGTCGCTCCTTCTGTCATTTCCATCCCTCTCTCTGCATCTCTCTGTGGCCCTTCCCATCTTTCCATCAGCAGGAAAATAAATAAAAAATAGGACGCTCTCTTGTTCTTCACATGCTAAACTTCATTCGGATTGTCAGACACTTAAGAACTGACAAAACGCTTTCTCCGACTCCCCGTCATTCCCTCTGCTGTCAGAGGAGATAATAAATAAAAATGACTCCTGCGTGGGTGGAGGGAGAAGGGCCAAGACACAGAACATCAAGAGATGGACAAAGTGTTTCCAGAAGCCTGTAGGGAAACTCGGGTATAAACCACAGAGCAACACACGTTGATGTATACACACATACACTTAGGATGCAGACAGGCGGCCTCCTGCTCCCCGAAGGCTTATAATGGGAATAGGCAATGTGACAAAGAGTTAAAGGCATGGCAGACCAGTGTCCCAGATAATAGGACAAGCTGTCCAGAGTTCCCGCCTCTTGCTTTGGTGCGGTCAAACAAGGCCTAATGTGGTGACTTTGCAACCAACTGGGGTTTGAGAGAGGGTTGGGTGAGTAGATAAACTAAATACAGCCTCACCAGACACTGGCTGTATATAAACCTCTGCACTCTGGCATGATGGGAAAACATAAGCTTTACAAAGGCAACCAACTCAGACAATTCAGTGAAAGTCATCCACGAAAGAGCCAGAAGAAAGTAAATAAAAGGTAAAACTGAACGCAAAAGTAGAAATCACTGGTAATTTCAGTAACATCAACAGCCAGATGAAAGAGACACAAACAACTGAATGCCCTTGCTTTGTGGGGGTTTGCAATACTTTGCAAGTGAAGGACAATTGGTCCTCGGTGTAAAGTAAGCGCTTGGCTTTTAACGGACCTCTGCATGCCAAGTCCTCGGCAGGCGAGGCTGGGGACACTACCTTCGCTGTCATTCAGCCCCATCTCGTCGACTAATCTTCTTGGTGCAATGAAAGAGCTTAACAGCTTTGCAACAATATCCCTCCCCAAATGTCATTATCACAATGTACTGCGCTACCGACCGTCTCA
This sequence comes from Nannoperca australis, assembly GCA_036023655.1. Taxonomy (NCBI): domain Eukaryota; kingdom Metazoa; phylum Chordata; class Actinopteri; order Centrarchiformes; family Percichthyidae; genus Nannoperca; species Nannoperca australis. The sequence continues at coordinate 36,376 of JAVQJD010024628.1, read as the reverse complement.
ACCGGCTCCCTGCTTATCGTTTTCTTCATGGGAAGTTGAAGGCAGGCGTCTGCTGACATTCCCTGAGCACTCGCCGCCGCTCTCGTCCTCAGTATGTCAGACAAACACATTTGTGGAACATAATTCAGAAGTCAGTTCTGTAGTTTTGAGTGTCTGTCTTTGGTGTTTGTTACACATTGAGTGTAAATGTCTACTGTCAGGCCTGAGCGAAACATGACGTCAGATTTGAAAATGCTGATCTGAATCAAGAGGCCTAACATGAAACATTTGGAGAGTGGCCATCAGTGGTTGGAACACTTTTTGCACTGTATGCTTTTATAGGACATTGTTGTAGTGCAGTTGTGCACTAAATGTCTAACACTGTGATCTGAACAACAATAGGAAATAGTAAAAAGTATATAATAAAAAGTATATAAAAGCACTTGGGGTGGCTTTGAATTAATAATTTTACAATAGAATAGAATGTCTTTTAAAATGGAATTCCAAAGCATTTCACTTTCAAATGATACATTTATACAGTATTAGTACAGTACTTACACTCTGCGTACATCTCTCTCAACATGTCTGGGTCTGTCACGTGTGTGGTGAGACGTCTTACATACAGATATTTCAACCAGATGAGATCTTTTTTTTTTCACGACCAGGCCCAGCGGGACGCCACAGATCTGCATCTCGGTCGTGATCTCCCAACTCTTTCTCCCCCTTTGCCTCACTCTTTGTTTACTCTCACACAGAGTTGGTGATGGGTGCCGGGGCCCCTCCTCCCCACCCACCCACCCACCACCTCATTACCTCCTCTACCTGATGGGCCCGCTCCTCTTTCCTCCCCCTCTCTCCCTCTCCACTTTTATTTATATATTTATCTCTTTTACCCCGGCTTTGCGGGTTACCGTTTTTAATATCATCGGTGAAACATGATTATTACCTCTTAATGCCGAAATTACGGGGGCATTCTTTTTGTCATCTTCGCCGTTGCATTTTTCCCGCGTAGCACCCCGTGGCAGGAACATCTTTATCTCCCCATGTGCTCCTAGTTTTAAAACCTTTACCCCCGCTGTTTGAAAAATATTTCTCATTTTCCTCCCCCATGGCGTGGAGAAATCCCCATAGGCAAACCATTAGTGATCTTTCTGCCTTTCCCAAACACTTATTACTATCACCCGCACTCCTTGAGCTGCCTCATTGGCTTTTGGTAAATTATGCAAATAAGGTGATGTTCGAACATATAGTTTTTCTGTTTTTCTGCAACTGCGCAAGTTTGCACAGCCTTCCACCGAGCAGCCGCGGCACCATTAAAGTGACTGAGCACGTCAGCAAGATTTATGCATCAGTGACAAATTATAATGCTTTGTCGCTAATTTCCCCGCTGCTTCTTCTTCGCACAGGTTTAGTTATGTGTTTGCCTTTTGGGGAGGCCTTTGGTTGTGAGTTTTAGTGTTTAGTGTTCTTTTTTTTCTTATCTTCCTGCATATCAATGTGTCACTTCAATTCACATCTGCAGAGACAGGAGGCTGCAACCCAAGCGAATCAGCTGTGGTGCTTGACTCATTACAGACAATATACAATCTATTTTGGAGTTTCACTTTTTGAAAGTGAATTTTCAAAGAGTCTTTGAAGCAGATGGACGGACAGGGGAGGTGAAATGTTTCATCTGAAGACTATACATGATAGAGTACCTGTGCTCAGTAAATGGAAACATTTATATAGTAAAATGAGAAATTTGCCCTTTGCCTAGTCTCATAGGAGGTTCAAGGCAGGATGTGTGTAGCGTGTTTGCAGATGACTCATCAAACTACCTCTCAGCTTTTGATGCAAACTCCTACAGTGTCTCCAGTATTTAGATTTGAGTACAAAAGGTAAGTACAAATGCAAGTGTATTTTTAATACATGCATAGCACATGAACATGTATTGACTGCCTCAACTCACATTTGAGTGTTGAGAAACACACATTAAGAATAGATTAATACTATCAGAGGGGATCCAGCATCGATACCCCCTCCACACTGAGCCAGCGGCATCCCACCTTGCCCTGCTTCCTCTTCGCACGCTGTCTAATTGTTTTCCATTTACTTGGAGCACGGCTAGCTGAAAAGATGGGCCGTTTCAATGAACAGATTAGGGCCTGCGAGCACAAACAAATGACAAATCCCTCTTAACCCTGTGAGCCTCTCGCTCTACGCCCCCCCACAAACACACCTCACCCCGTCAAACATTTGGCTCTAGCAATGTTATTAAACACAACTTTGTAGATTTACTTCCTTCAAAAGTGCCATTTAACCAGGCAGCAGGCAGGAAGGAAGGAGCTCTGTGAGGGGAATTACAGGTTGCCAGCCCTTCGTCTTTGCGGAGGAGTGACAGGGCCATCATTTTGCCGGCGGGGCCACCTCCCGTGTTGTTGTGACAACCGGTCATTATACATTGCCGAGATGCTCTCAGCTGCAGGTTTCAGCCCAGATGCAAATGGACGCAAATGGGCTCCGACCGCGACCAAGCTAATAACGTCCTTTTCATCAGCTTTGCTTCCTTTTTGTTTTGTTCGTTTTACTCTCCTCTGTGTGTGCACCCCCCCCCCTTTTCTTCTTCTCCTGGCATTTTTTTCTCGACACTTCCCCTTAAGGTGGACAGTTGAGAGCACAGTTTCAAAAACCTGTTTGGGTTAGAAGCATGCAGTTGGTTTATCTGAGGTTATTTCCACTATGGTTAAACATTAAGTGAATTATAAGATGAAAATAAAGTAGACAGATACTACTAATTCCTGCACAAGGTAAAAAAACTAAACATTAGGTTTCTAAAAATGAAGTCAAACCAGTATTTACTGTTGATAAATGATCACCTACACTGATAATAAGCTAAATGAGGATGAAAAGAAAATTGTTAAAATAAAAGCTTAAAGGATAGAGATGTGTAGCTTGCCCTAGTTCTTTAATAGCTTTAGTAACATGCATTTTTGGAGAACACTTACATTTGCAGCAGCAAAGACAACACATTTTAAGGAGGGTCAAGGGTCAAAAATACAGTGAAGAAGGAAGTACATTATAAATAGTCCTATGATATAGGAATAGCTTAATGTTCATACTGAAGCCAGGCAAGAAGTTGTTTCATCATTTTGGTCTGATTTGAATTCAAATGATTGTTAAAATGACTGCTCTGGTCTGCCACAATACGTGATACAGTATCTCTCCAGGTATGTTTCAACACACCTCTATTACCACATTGATTAAAGTCAACGATGCAGTGCTGAAGGTCCCTGCATGCACAACACTGGTATACGTTCCTCCGTCAGGGGTGAGGTCTGCTGATGATGGATGAGCTACTTTGTCTCTACATGCGTTCAGTGATTCACCTCAGTATGGCAGCTCTGTCCACGCTGCTTCTTCTACCTGCTGATCAGTGAGCTGCTTCACTAAACTGGTTGCAAAAAGTGTGTTGACGATGCGGAGATACTCTACATGGTTATAGGCTTTAGGTTATTTTTTCCTTGATTTATAAAATTGCAAAAGTCTTATTTTTACTTAGTGTGTTGGAAATCCACACATTCTGGAGATATTTCCCAAAAATCTGTTTAAAACCTTTCACCACAGCTTGCCGGTTCTTTTAGATTTATCTTTTTCTAGAACAACGAGCAAAAGAAAACACATTATAGCTGACATTATCATTACTAGGACTTTAGGACTACATTTACTGAACTAGAAATGTTTAAACATATTGTTAAATCAACATATATAGTAGCACAAGCACACCCAGGTAGCCACGTTTGTATCAATACAATCCACCTTAAAAGATCTGCATATCCTGCTGATTGCAGGGCGTTTGAGCCATTTCATCAACATCTCTTTGTTTTGCCCTTATCCTCTAGTTCCTTAAAAATAAAAAGATTTCATCAAATGGAGCCCGGCTTTGTGCTGTAATTTAGCAAGAGAGAAAAAGCTGAATTATCATATTGTTTTTGGTAAAGCTTGCTCTCATTCTAGGGGTCAGATTTGATTTGAGTCCCAGTCCATTAACGGAAGTAAAACGCCAGTGTTTTGGATAAACAGTAGCAGCAGGGGACTGCTTTATGCAGACAGGAACTGTCTCTCTTCTGCAGGTCTTTTGGCTGTAATAGAATAAAATGTGACAGGTACACACAAACCACTGGCCACTGAGAGAGGCTGGGCTGTAAAGCTAATTCATAATGTATCCCAAAGCCTAGAAAGCAACATTATCCTCCGGTGTTAATAAGTCTCTTAGTATTGATTATTTGGGATTGAAAGGTGTCCTCTCACACAGCTGATGTGGATCTGTAGCGACGGCTTAACACTATCTACGGTGTTCAGTAAGGTATGATTAAAGTAAGCACAATGTTAACTTTGTTATACTCAACATATCAAAATAATGATTTTGCTATGAAAGTTGTGTCTCTAAATGCTCACACTTAAAAATTATAAATACCAATTTTGTCAATTAAAACATGACAACACTGGACTCTGCATATTATATTTATTTAAATTGATACCTTAAAGTAAAATATTTATACAGAGCTGGTGAGTCTTTTGTTCTGGACTTTCACTAAACGGCAAAAAAATTGACTTTTTACTCAACATTTTACTGATTCCGCTATACCTTTGAATTATTTTGTAATATTTTTTGTGGTACATAAAACACACGTTATGTCCTAGCTTGCTTTGACTAAGCTGTTTTATTTGGTAATCAACCTATTTTTAGTTTGTCTCCGATGTGAATAGGCCAGAAGTATATGGTGTAATCAATTACAATTTTAAAGTATTTATATACAGTCAAACAATAAGCCTAATTTACACTGAGGATAGTATTAATATGTAATTACTATGCACATTTAGTCATTATTCTGATAAGTAAGCTCTGTAATGCTTACCATTGGTCATTCATAGTCTTTTGCTTAGAGTAGAACATTTGAGAACCTAATACAGAACAAACTTTGCACTCACCTAGAACTGTGCAAATGTAACAAGGTCGATTGTAGCAAAAGTGTTCAGGAGACAGGTCGAGTATAACAAGAAAAAACGCAGAAGCCCTTAAATGATAACATCTATATTACAAAGAAAAGAATCTGCTATATGGTGTCATACCTGAAAAACCAAGTTTTCTGCCCTCTAGCACAGAGTTATTATTATATCATTGATTGGATTCTGCTGCCCCTTAGGAATAACATACGTTAACTTTTAAAATTGTCTGGCACTTGATATGACGGCTCAAACCATCAACCCGTTTTGAGCCAGCAGTCCCATTAATCCTCAGTATTAGATGAATCGTGATCCAAAAAAAGGACATCCGTCAGCAGAGAGAGGGGCTTCCCCTCAAGGGTCTTATCCTAAGTCAGCCCAACACGAGAGGCGCGGAATTAAAGAGCACTGATTACCATTGTGAATTATCTTTTTCGTAGCAGGGATGCGCGAGCCGCTTTGAAACGCACAGTGAGAAAAATCCCCAGTAAGAAACAGTCTCCAAACATGGATAATACCATTTAAGAAATTGTCTCATTGGTCTTGGAGAAGTCCGAGCTTTATCTTCGCACATAACAAGCCGAGCGCTCATAAATTGCAGCTTCAATTGGATAATTGGATCACTTGCTGGAAGATTAATTGCGGCTGCGTGTTATTATACTTTATACTTCATGTGCACAAACCGCCAGTGAAAAAGAGCTAGCCAATTCTTTTATTCATTGTTTATTCCCACAGTGAAAGTTTAATGTCCAAGAGGATCACACATGCATTGTATGAAGTTGCTGTGTTTTTGCGGTTAAAAATTCTAATGTACATTGTAAAATATATAAATGTTAACATTGTATTTTAGTGTTTGTGTTTTTACAGGAATCCACATCTGAAAGGTTAAACTGGCCAACACAGACCTAAGCATAACAATCTCCATTATGTCAATGTCCTTGAGAAGATGAAGACACGTTACTGTTAGGGAAAGACAGAGAAAATAGGATTTAGGATGTCTGGGCCAGAATTTATACTTCCTTGTTCTGCGATAAAGTGCTCTATAATCTGGAAATAGAGTTTTCTTTAAAATATTATGTTTGAAGGCAAAGCATAGAGGGGGGAGAAAAAGCAGAGCTCAAAGCAGGCCTCATAATCTAATAAATTGATTTGCAATATCCTCTGAAACTGTGAACTGATAAATGTAGCTTCTCATGTCGCTCCGCCCCGTCTCCAGCTCTCTGCTTAATGTGCTTCGGCGCACTGAAAAGACAAAAGGACGGCCCCGGTAGTTATGAAAACTATTCCAGTCGCCTTAATATAAGCGCTCATCTGGGTCTCACCAGTGGTCACCCAAGGATTAGGGGCTGCTGTATTCCTAAGCTCGCTTTCTCTCCTCTCTCTGTAACCCTCCCAGTTCTATTCTTTGACCAAAAGCTAGGATCCACCCGAGACAAGGCATTAAACATTGCCGGCAAACGAAAAAAAAAAAAAAAAGATTATCCTTGGATATGAACTCCCATGTTCTTGGGATTGCTGGACAGCTGTAGCCAAAATGAACAATAAGCGGTTGACTTGGGGTCTGGAGCCAGTATCATCTGCACTAGCAGATTGCGGCAGAACAGAAAATAAGATCCGGTGACTTCACAGGGCCGTCACAACACCACACGCTCCCTAACATGTAAAAATTAGAACTAATCTGACGCCCCTGAGGAGACCTCAACTCATTTTTAGCTGCCGCATTTCTAGTGGGGGAGATTTACCACCCATGATTCCACTGGGCGGGTATGGAAGATGCCACCCTACTCTACCCCCTCGCCAAAACATTACAGCACACAAAAGAGAAGAGAAAAATAACACTCAAATCCTCTCAAGTCCTCAGAGTGTGGCATGAAACGTCTCTTTGGAAGAGTTGAATGATCTCCCAGAAGGTTTCAGTCTTCTAATGGCTTATTTATCGTTGCCGTCAGCCGCATGCGTTATCAGACGTTTTGTTTGCTTGCAAGGTGTACCTGAATCTCATGAAGGCTGCGAGGGATTACCAGGGAAGCTGGGCCGGCGTCAAAACCAGCAAGAAGAGGCAACTAAGACGGGGAGAAAGACAGCAGCTCTGGGTTTGGCACTCCTGCTTGGACCACACAGATCACCGGGGACACTCGCATGAAAACATTCTCCTCTCCATGTATTTAATAAATGCCACTTGACATTGGGAGAGGCTTTAGCGGTGTCCCCCCGCTTTGGAGGAATGAGGACTTGCTCTGGATTTGGGCAGTTGGCGGGGCCTATCTCCACACTGGCAGGAAGCATCGGGGATTTCATGGCTGTTTGCCCGCCCTGGTGCTTTTCCTCTGCCTCACGTACCACTTGGGCACACAGTATTTTTGTTCTGCAGTCTGAGTTGCCTTCGTTTGGTTCACAAAGACATTTACATATTTCCCTGCCTGCATACATGTGGCCTTTGTACGTGAGGAGAAGAGCTAATAATGAAGTTCATAACTGCAGTTTGAATGCTTTATTGTCTTAACAAATCAAAATAATAAACAAAAAAGTGTTTTATTAGCAGGTGTTGATCTCTGACCCCGTACACACGTTTCGGGTTAATCGATTAGTTGATAGACAGAAAAATTATCCATAAATATAATGCACCTATTACTGTAATTGACTCACAGGTGTTGGGGAGGGTAACTAACCAAATAAGAGAGAAAGGCGGGTCCAACAATTCACTAACTGTCTAACAGAGTTGAATTTGCATAGTTGCATAAATGAGCATCAAAACTTTGAATACTGTGTTTTCCAGAGAACAGGACGTCGTGATCATCCCTCTCTTATCCAGAGATGTTTCCTTGTCTGAACCAACAGTGTGTGCGCCTGTATGTACATGTGTGTACATCTCTAGACGGCTGTGGCTGAACAGGAGGAGAGCTGAATCAGGGTGGGGGCGGGGTTCAGGTTATGTTAATGTGGCTGCAGGGTCTCAACATCTGCATAGCCTTAGAGCATCCAGCCTGCTCGACCAGCCAGCAGCTGTGGCCTCCTCTGCAGGGCCTATGGGCAGTTGTGCATGTTTTTTTTTGCACTTGTTGTTCTTGTAGCTCCATGTTTTTTCTTCTTAGTATAACTTCGAGTGTGCGTGTGTGATTACGTCTCAGCGCACCGCAGAGTGGACGGAAAATTCTAAATAGTCACAAACCTGCGTTCTCACACAAAGTACAGCTGGGGTGTGTCAAAGCCCACAGCACCACTAATGTAATGTTTGACTGCCAAACAATACTGAGCCTACACACACACTCTCCTACACACAGGGAATATTGAGTCTCATCTCTCCTAAATATGATACGAATAACCCTGGTTTCCACCTTTCCACATACAATTACCATACAGCAAAGATGCTCTTCCACTCTCTCTTTGAACTGGAATAGTAAAGTCTATAATTACAGCAATCAGCAGTGTTGACTTCACAACACCCTAACACGAACTACACTTCTGCTCACTCACTGTGCACATCGATTCACACCCTGAGCCGGATCGCCTCGGTATGGAAGATAGGGACTGCCGTGATGGATGGGCGTACGCTTTCCAGTCCGCTGGTCATCATCAGCTTGGCGCTGAGGAACCTCCATTTCCTGCTTCACACTGACCCCTTCCTGCCCCCATCAGCCCTGGGACGGGTCCAGGCGTTCAGTCACATGGGGGGGTGAAGGGTAGGAGGCCGGATCACCGCTCACACAGCAGAGTGCAGCAGATTAATGTGGGTAAATACTCCAGAAATTGTCACTTTTCCTGAGGTTACTTTAGCACAAAGTAAATAAGAATAGTCACAATAATAATACTTTTTTATAGCTACAGCAGTTTTCACAGCGGTGATAAAGTGCTTAGACAAGCCTAATAATAAATAAGCCAGACACAAATTAATAACAGGGCTGGAGAAGAAAAGAGGACAGCCCCGTACACAGCTCAGGGTAGGTAAACACTACAGGATGTCTTTGCATTTCCTTGACATAAGCAAACAAAGTAAATGTTTAAAGCATTTATGAAGGAAGTTCCCAAACAAAAAGCCCACAAGGTGTCTGGTGCTGAAGCTGAATATTCATGATAGGGAAAGACTGCGGTGAGAAAAATCAGTGGAAGAAAGGTACAAATTCCTCCAAGAAATCATGGCAATAACACAAGTATTATGTAATATGTGTTGTAATATGTGTATATTCTGTTGGATCAGTTATCCCTATCATTTCATGCTGGCTGTTTTTTTCCTCAAGAGATCCCAAAACCACATCACCGGTGTGGCATTTACAACTAATAGCCCTGTTATTACTACAGTGTGAACACAACGTGGGTCTACTCTTATTTGTCTGGTTTTGAGGGCAGACAAGAAAAATACCATCAGAGAAAAATTACGATATTCATTTCAATTAGGACAATTCTTCGTAGCTGTAATCTATCATAGTCACCGTCCGCTTCCTCTGTAAAATGAAACATGAGCTCTTAACTTCATGTTGTATAATCTTGTGTGGCCTCCAGATGAACCCTGCCTGAAGATTGTAAAAAATGGATGTGAACAAAAAATGAAAGGGGATTTTAAAAAAGCTAATTTAGTGCATTTGTTTCATAATCTTTCGAAGTAGCTGGATCTTACAGCTTGTCAGAACATTTACGTATTGAAAGAAAATATATCTGATTGCTATTACTTTTTACTGGGAACTACATTCTTCCACCCTCCCATCCAGCCCTCTACTCAGTGCGAGACGTGTAATTTGTGTACATGGCCTCTGGTGTTGTTTTAGGCCGCACTCCAAAGCCACTCTAAAAAGGTATGTGGCTTTGGCGGGGAGAATAAACAGCCACCTCATTTCATTCTCCCACGTCTCGGACGGTCGTCTCTGCTCCTCTCGACCCTGCCAGCTCCCCGATTCCAAAGAAAAGCACACATAAAACACTGCACTTTGGGGAAATCAAGAGTCAGGAGAGGGAGGGAAGGGCTGAATTGCTAAAAAAGGTTACAGCATGGATCCCAGAGTAGTTTAAACAGACCACAACACTGAAAAGAAATGCAGATACATGCCTGCCTAGACATTTGTTCTCTAAAATGTCTCGCATGCAAAACATTTAGTTTTGCTTTTATTTATAGTCTTGATCTTGATAAGTCCACCCAGACTAAAATCACAAAATGATGCTGCAACAGAACGGCATCCTGTTCCCATGAGATCCTGCAGATTTGCCAGTGTTCTTTTATCAAGTCATGTATGGACTGAATGAAACCACAATTAAAGAATGCAATCTAAGCAGCAGAAAATGCGACCTTCATCCAAATGTCTTCTGCATTATCTCAGTGGCTGCTGTATAAAGTGTCACAGAGCAGCTGTATTGGTAAATATTACCATGCACTTTGCTGAAATCCCTACTATTTCTGGGAAATATGTCTTTTAGAGGAGGCGGCAGTAACTCAAAATCTAAATATTCTCATCAGTTAGGAACATTACCACCAAAGTGCACATTCAAAAAATTATTGAGTGGAAAACTGGACCACCCTGAAGACATATTATCTACAAAGCTATCATAACCATCAAGCAATTGTTCAACCCAGTTATAGCAGTACTACTCTACCATACATCCTGTGCTATTTGGTGTGTGAAGATGATCCACCTAGACAGCTATAAATTAACTCTTGAAGAGACTATCTCTTGTTTGGACAGCACAGAGGAGACAAATGACCGTGGATGTGCGTCTGACTAAGTGCAGACTTCACCGAAACTGCAGCTATACCTCTGTTGGCGCCTGAGAGGCGATGAGTGAAGGCCTGACAAATCAGCGCTGACAGGTCCACCTCTACCTGGCCCCTTCCCGCTCACATCAACGTCGACGGTGTCTGAGACCTGACGGGTAACGGCCCATGGCGCTGTAGTGAGGTCCGAGATTTCACAGCGAAAATGCCAAACACGATCGACGCAAACACACAAAGCCCTTCTCCTGTCACGAGGAGGATGTAGAGGTTGCGAGGGGAGGTCGTCCGTGTCTCACCTGGTTAAGAGACACTTAAGACAGTTGGCAGGCTCATTGGCGAGACGATTGTAAGCACAGCGGCAAGCGGAGGAGGTGATATAGCCTCCAGGTTGACACTGACAACAGAGGACAAAGATGACAGACAAGGATGGGCCTTTTTACCTCAATCAAAAGGATTATTTGTTATTTAGCAGATGTGGGCAAAACATCAGGAAAATAAGGGAAGTTAAGGTTAAAATGATATTTTAGCTCTTAAATGAATAAGACCTCTGAAATGTCATTTGTAGATATTATGAATGTTACTCTTTGACCACAGCTATTGAAAGAAACTGTACTTGATTTGTCTTTTAAAGAGTCATTTTGGTATGTCATTTCTTCATTTTAAAGGCAATAAAGTGGCCTAGTGGGTCACCTGCCCTGAAGAGCAGCTAAATCTAAAAGAAATGTATTCATCTGGGCTTCAAAAGAGTTTTGTTGCCACATAATATTCTAATACAGATATACATTTCTCACACAGCCTTATAAAAGCCTACTGCTCTTCTTAGTCGACAACCACATTCCCTGGTTATCCTTGGTCCCTGATGTATCGTTGACTATACATCATGTGACAGTGAGTCTATTTGTGTCACAGCAGGTTGGGGAAAATGTCAGAAATGAACGTGTCTTCAGCTCCTCCACACATCTGCTAAACAAGAAGCAGGAAGCTATCCTCTCCCCAGTGCTAATGACTAACTTCATGCAAAGAGATTGTACCCAAACATTTTCTCATCAACATGTTTAACCTTAAAGTTGGTTTGTCATCGGCAAAAGAAAGGTTTGCATCTGTCATTCATAAGTGTAAAGAAACTGTTATATAATGCAGATGCAAAAAGACCCAGGTGTATGTATTTTAGCGCCCCAACTAAGTATCCTAAGAACCATTAGCACCTATTGTATCTCTTTTTGTAACTGAAGTATAATAAATAAGCAGGAATTTATCTAGACTGTAGATGTGAGAGGCACTTAATTCACAACTCATAAGTCGCGTGTCCTCTCTTGAAGCTGCCAGCCACACCGTAAATCAAGTACGCCTCGTGCTGTTCAAACATCAGAAACCACACTCAAACACATTTTCCCCAACGTTCGTTATCCAGCCACGGCAGGAGGAAACAAGGTGCGCAGCCTAATATGAAGATGCAAAGCAATCATGCAACAGCATATGGAAGGAGACGGAAACACTAAAAGCCTTTTATAAACCCCTAACAGATTCAACTCATTGTTCTCCAGATGCCAGTTAACGGAGCCAATTGAGATTTTAAGCATTTCTGAACAACACAAGGTATTTAACACCAGCTTTCCACACACACACCGCTTCACTTATTGTTTTTCCTTTGATGGAATTTTCTTCAAAGCCCGCTTCTTAACGTTGGCGGATCATCCGGCTCGGCCCCCTCGATTTCAGATCCCTCTTTTTTTTTCAGCTCAACTCCCTCATTTGCGTGCCGAGGTGCTTTACCTTTAGGAAAAGAAATATCAGGGTTTATTAACGGCAAGGAAAAAAAAAACAGGAGGATCTCTTAGACTTTCACGCAGAGTATTCCTCTCCCCGGGAGACTAAACAGAACAAGAAATAACATGAGCGGTATGTATTAATGTATGCCCTTTGATGTCTGGCTTGCAGAGTCCTGTAGCACCATTAACAATTTAACTGAAACATCACATTTGTCAAAACTAAATTGTGCATCTAAGACTGGAGGTTGAGAGAAGACGTACGTGTCTTTCACAGAGTTGGCGTAGAGCAAAAAGGCCCAATTAGAATTGTTTTTTGAACTGGAGCAGAAAAACCAAGGAGTGAGTGAGTGAGTGTGTGTGTGTGTGTGTGTGTGTGTGTGTGTGTGTGTGTGTGTGTGTTGAAGTATGTGTGAGAGAAAGACAGTCCGCCGTCTGTGTGTTCAGGAAGGCCTGCTGCAAACGCTCACATCATACATTAGCTTAGCTCCCTCTAGTGGATAATTGGAGCACAGATGCATTTTAAAAATCTAACCACACAACCAGAAACTACACATAAAAATATGTTTGTGTTAATGTACAGTTTTGTTGTAGGGGTTTGGGATGATTCAGGATGACTTTAAACATCTGAAATATAATGCTTATACATTTAATAGGATTCAATGCAACTGAGTGAAAATCTGATTTCCTGTGATAGCAAGGTTTCTTTCAAAAAGAAATGATAGAAATGCTGCATGCTATTACTTTATAGTGTCTAAAAACTATTATAGTGTCTAAAAATAAGCAAAGTAATGGGTGAGTTTTGGCTCGATGTGTCAATTATTTGTCTAACTTTAGGAGTAATTGACAACTCCAGTGATTTATTTTCTTTTATTTAAAAGTGTATCTACTTTGAGATTCAATGTGCAGTTGCATGGTTGTTTTTTATGATGTTCAATTAAAGCCTAAGTAAGATGAAGCCCTTAAGGAGTGTTTTTGCTATTACATGAGATCAAATGTCATCAAACTAGGAGAAACTGATGGACAACTGAATATATGATGCACTACACATCTAGAAAGGGCAATGGCAGCACATAGACTACTATCATATGTAGCTAAAACAGTGAGTAAATGTATCAGTATCATAAATCAGAAAAGACGTTAACTGTTCAGGCATTATGCTACTGACTAGTCTTCTTTAATGCAACCTAAAATAGCATTACAAGTGGAACAAAAATGAATGCTACAACACCAAAATTACTGCTCCGTCAGAAACTCAGCCTCCATCATGTCAAACTGTGGATCGATCTAAATGAAGAGAGAAAATACTGTCAAAGCATAATGCTGCTCCCAGTTTTCAGTCCAGGAAATGAAAATATCCTCCAGTCTTCATCTGTTGTATCAAAAAGTGACAAAAAGGACACAGAGCTGCCCTCAGACATGCCAGTAAACATTAAACAAATCTATTCAGCCCTCTGCAAACAAAAACCCAAAATGTAATTATTAACCAATCACGCTCAAAGGCAAAGTAGCACTTGAATGGGAACACAGGACGTGTTCAGTGGGTAATATCTGGCAATTAATCACTTGATTAATATGCCCTTAAACACACAAAGTGACAGTGACAAATTCTGTTCGCACGTTTGCGATCCCAAAAACGATAATTGTCCAATGAAAGTCTCATTTGTCAAAGACAGTGAGCTTCCAGTTCAGTCCATAATATAACAGTTGTTTTTATTTGTAAAACTTTCTTTTTATAGCAACTGAGGAGGTCTTAGAATGGAAAACACGTAGTTACTCCCCAAGAAACTATCAACTTTGAGCAAATAATTTGATACATCAAAAACGGTTAAATTACTCCCTGAGTAACATTAAGGGTGTTCCTTAAAAACTGTGTCCATTCCACCCAAAAACTTTTTTTTTCAATAAATTAACATTAGTCCTTTAAAATTGACTCTCTAATGTTGCTTTCAAAGTTTGGTATTATTTTAGATGTTTAGACACCGTTTTGGAACACAGTTCACAGTTGAGCTTTAACAATATATATAAATATATTATATTTAAATTTAAAATTAAATGTAAAATGAGACATTTTGTTTTGTCACCTCTGCCCCCTGCCATTACTGGATACATTCATGTATCACCGTACAGTGGATCACAGAATAGGCATGTTGCCATCATGTCAAGAAGCTGTTGCCAGGCTGGAAACCTCCCATCAGACAGAAAAATAGTGTTTTGGTTTATTCACTGGTTTCTTTTCATGATATCCTGAAATTGGATTATTAAAAAGACTCTCTTGCGATCTTTTAGTGCAGTGAGTATGGTTTTGGCCTCAAATGTCCACTATCAGCTCACAGCTGGGTGACTCGGAAACACAAATCAGAAAAAAAGCTCATCAGATGCATAAGAAAACAATAGAGAGAGGGACAACTGATAGTTGTAGCTTACTGTTTTGGCCAATTGCTGTGGTGACCCAATTTCCTCACATCCTTTTGTCATCACACTTGCAAAATATTCAAATTAAATTATATAAAGAAGCACTTGTCTCTCCATAAACAAACGTCAGCTACATAAAATGTGTGGCGTGGACACAAACAATGCAATATATATCGATTTCCATAATTAAAGACTTAAACACCCTGTTTAATATTAATTCATAGGAAGGATTTTTGGTTTAGGTCAAAAAACTTCCCTGCACCCAACCTCCACACTCTTACTTTCTACTGTAAACGACTTCTCGTTTTAGTCATGACTCCACCAAAATCTTTCCTGATGGGCAAAGCTTTCTGCCACATTGCTGAAGCAATTACCCAATTAATCGATTAGTTAATCGGCCAAGAGATTTTGATGATTTATTAATCACTTAAGTCATTTGCCAAGTAAAAAATCTCAGATTTCATCTAATGTGAAGATTTTCTGCTTCTCTGTTTGGGGGTTTTGGACTGTTGTTGTGACAATAAAGCAGTTTTACTGTAAGAAGTCACCTTGAGCTCTGCAAAATTGAGAGCGTTTTTTAATTTTTTTTGACTAAACATAAATGATTATATAAAATTAATTTCCAGATTAAATGATAAAAAATGTAAACAATATTTTGTTGCCACTCTAACACAAATCATTTTCATTTGATAAACACTCATTACTTAAAATTCACAGTGATTATATTTTTCTTCTGCACAAAAGCCTGCTAGAATCTGCACTACAAACAACCATGACGCTGGTGTGAAGTGCACCCGTCACCCAGCATATGACAGCATATTGCCACTGTGCTGTGCACAAGCCTTCAGTGTGATGTGTGCAGATGAAGGGCTACGGCTAAGGGCTCGGCCAGGCGGCGCGGCGGCCCAGAGAGGAGCGCTGGGAGCTGGGGGTTGCAGCGGCCGAGCTCCCCTGGTACTCCCCTAATGAGCTCCACTACTGCTTCCAACACGAGCCCTCGCTCCTCTAGAACATCACACACACTCAGACAGAGCAAGCGAGAGAGCATGAATACACACTCTGCACATCTGCAGCATGGAGCAAGAACATTACACACTCAGAGTGTAGCAGTATTCAGTTTAAACATACAGACACAGTTTGAGACTAACAAGTACACACAGTCATATGTACATGGATGCAAAAATAGTCCCTCCACTCACACACACACCTCACAGCTGTTGCAAAGCCCACTCCTACAGGGAGAGGGAGTATTTATTAGAGCGCGAGGCAGCGAGTGAGAGATGCAATATGCATGCATAAACACTTATAAGTGCTAGACACACACACACACAAACACACACCACAGCTGTAGCATGAACTGTGACTTATAGAACATTACACACCGCTGAGGGTGTGAGATAAAAACACTGAAGAAACTTGCACACACACACACACATCATTATGGTGGAGTATTGAGAACCGGCTGTGAATTGGAACAAATTCAAAATATATATGGAGAGTTTTTTAACACGTGTGGTTTTAGAATTCAACTCTATTTCTGAAAATGACTTTTCAGAAGCAACTTCTGGAGTCTTAGTGGGTTGAATCCAAGACGGCCCTGTTGAAAACCAACCAAAACCTGGTGTGCATAACTTCATCTTCAAAGTAAAAGAGACCCAATCCAAAAGGGACCTGAGGAGAGTCAAACCCAAGGATGATTAGACCCGATCCAAAAATGTGGTTAATGCCAACAGACCCAAACAGAGAGATAATGACAACACAGCATGATGCCGACGATAAGAGCTGCAGCACTTCACAGATCATACTCTCCAATACACAGACCTGAGATACGGCCCAACTCGAGACCCAGGTCAGATCTCCGCTACTAAATCGATAATTTGCCTTTTTTTTCTTAATGCATCATGGACCAGTGCAATCTCCAAAGATGTGGCTAAGCTCAGAATCAGCTAATACGAACATGTACCAACACATAATACATTGAACTTCTGCATAGCAAGAGAGAGAGAACTTTTTTGTACCAAAAAGTAACATAACTTGTGACTGTTCATGGCAGCCTTAAACTGACTTTCACCATTGGGCTACTTTGGTTTCTTTCCATACATGGATTCCATGACAAAAATCTAAGAGGATCTGACAATAAGAATCAGGCCTGATACATCTAAATCACACCCAATGCACATCTCTCATGTATGTGGCTCACCCCACACAGGGCATCTCTAACCATCTCGATGGTCTCCTTATCCTCGACAGCGGTGAATAAGACTTTCAACAATTACTAACACTTACACAGAGATGCCCGATAATGTCTTTCCAGAGAAGCAAACAAATTGAATTCGTTTTTATCCCAGTCAGAGAAATCAACTTCCAGTAATTACCCAACATGGCAAAAAAAAAAAGAGAGAGAAAAGAAGAAAGAAAAAGAAAGAAATTTGCAAACTATATCATTTTTTTTGCCGACCATTTCAACTAATGATATTGTAATAAGATGCCTCGCAATGGAGAGGGAATGGAAAACGTAATTACATGCATTAGTTTATCTAAGCGCTTGTACCGTCGCAGATCCATCAGTTTTTCAGAGCTCATCTGGAAGCCCATGCATCACTGTCAGGAGCCGTTTGATGGGGGGAAAACGTGTTCATTTGTTACCCTCGTTTAAAAGATGGCGCCTCAGATTCACTTAGGCCCAGACGGAGCAGAGCAGTTATGACAGCGCCATTACAAAAACACACGCAAAAAAGAGAAACGGTCTGAGACAGAGCACTCGGCGCCTGGGCAACTTCATCAGCTTTTTTGCATTAAGGTGATTACGGTAAATGAGACGAGCCTGAGCGCTGTTGTGTATGTTAATGATGAGATGATGAGACGGTAACAGCTACTCTACCTGGACTGGTGTTAGATGGAGAGGCTCAGTGGTGAGAGCACGCAGAAACGTGCATGGCCACACTTTATCTTACCTAGAAATGTACTTTATTTGGCTCTATATTTGACGTAGGTCTTATTCTTCCACTTATTTTTTAATAGAGAATGGTAATATTGCTTTTATGTCTTTGCCTATAGATTGCTGTGTTCCTGTGACCTGTTCATTTAACACCTGCTTTCAAACCAATGTTCTGTCGGTTGAAGTCTTGGAGTCAAGGTAACAAAACAGCAAGGTTACCGGTTATTATGCATTTGATTCATTTAGGCCATTGAAGGAAGTCATTTATTATTCTCATTCTTCTTTAAGTAGAAAAATATGAGTGTGGTGGTGAATCAGCATTAAAACCATTTCCACTGAATCCAAGAATAATCAAATTCTTTAAAGACAACATAGTAGAACATGCTCTGCTCATGTCATTCACAAAATGGACATTCTCGATAAACTTCAAAGTTTGTGGTGTTTTTTTTACAATAGAATTTATAACATCCTGTCAGGATTTTCTTTTCTTTTTTTTTTTTACTAATGTATTCTCCAATTTGTATCTTATATTCAATAAAAAAGATGATATCAGCCACTTTATCACTCTAAGCCCAGAAGTCGAATTCTCTGTGGAGCTTTCCAAACAGAGCAAAGAACAAACACTGTCAATGTTATGAGCTGAATTCCCAAAGGGGCAACCAATACTAAACAAAGTACTCTTTGCACTGCATTCACGCTGAAAACCTTGTATGTGCTAAAGCCACAGCATTTCGAACTTCAAATACCATTACTTAAAAAGTACATTTGTTGCAAGGTAAAAAGCTACATATTATCTTAAATATAAATATTTAAATGTAAGTTAAATGTAAAGGAAAAACATCTGTCCACCTCAAATACTTTCCCCAGCTATGGCTTTTACAGTGTTTCTAGTGGCATAAACAACATGAAAAAGTCTCTGAAGACGAACCTTACACTGTGAGTAACTGTGGTTGTGGTATCTGACTGACTGCCTCTTCTGCTCAAGTCACTGAATGCTGAGAACTTTAATGGGCCTGGGAGAAGAGCAGCTTCAGGTTGCTGAGAATAAGAAGTTGATGGAAAAATTGAACAGTCAGTGAATGAGCTCAGGCTGTCATCAAAGCTTTCTACTCACCTGACCTCTTGCACTTGTTCCATAGACTAATGTGGCTTTTTTTTCTCCATTAAACAAACGGATGATCGGCTACCAGGGCCAGGAAGTATTCTGCTACCCAGAGAAACACTGAACTGAAACCTTTATCACAGTGGACTGACACTCAAATTACATATTAATTTTCTCTCAAAATTCTGTCTATCTTGACGAACCACAGCACTGAATCCTTGTCTTTTCTGTATTAAGCTGGCATGAAAATGATCAAACGTATGTTACTGGAAATTTTTTGCTCTACGCAGCACCAGTCACAGACATCTATATAAGTTTGTCTGAAAAAGAAAAGATTTACTTGGAACACATAACTAGAACTACATAATGAAACTTCCCCTCCAGTGTGAGATGCAGTTTGGGCATTTGAAAGGGTATTTTAGTTGTCAACTTCACCTAAACAATTATCTTGTGTTGTATGAGCCAAACGTGCTTTATTATTAATTGAATAACCCTGAAAAAGCTAAGTGGATGTTGTGTAACTGATGATACAATTAACAAGTCAAGGTTTTTCAGTAAATTGTCCTTTTAAAAGTCTGTAACAGGAAAAAACACCCACACACACCCACACACACACACACTGGCTTATGCTACAGGACACCATTACATTCCTCAGTCACCGTCTCTCAACTCTTAATGGACATTAAACACGGAGCTAAAGAAATACACAAGCACAATTGAGTTAGTGGGCACTTACAGGGGAGAAGCCTTGCCCCATACATTTGCGTAAGAACACATAACTGTCACAAAATTACATGTCATTATTGAGCAGATTGTATGGATTCCACTTATTGTTGCTTAATGGCCTCTTTTTTTAAAAATGTGGTTAGCCCGGTGTTTAAAGATAATGCAGAGGAGGATGCTTGGGTGTCGTCTTGCCCACCCTCTTGTCCTCCCTCCACGCCTTCCTTTCAGTGAAAGCAAGAATCTGCTTATTCAGTTACATTTCAAACCTCAATTTCCGTTTGCAATCAGCTCGTTAGGGCTGTCAGCCATTAATGACACACACATTGCGGCTCCATGTCCAAGAAAAGCCCGTTTCCACTGCAGCCAGGACAGGATCTCCGTATAGAGACAGCAGCAGCTCACAAGTAGAGGGAAGCCGCCCCCTGCTGGCCTTCAGAAGGAAAGCACCTTCTCAGTCACCATAAGCTTGTTCTCTCACTGTAACTGAGTAGCTTTTTAGAGTACTTGTATATTTCTTAGTCATTCTGACATCAGTGATGCATATTTATCCCACTACATCTGAAGTGACATCCTTTAGATAGAACAGAATCTGCAACAGAGGGAGTGGAGCCATTAGCAGTGAGCAGTCAATCACTGGAGAAGATTAAATGTATTTTTAAGGATTTCACATCAATAAAATCTAGGACTTTGCACATATTCTACTAACACTTGTAGTACATTTAAAACTTAGCAAATATTACTTCTTTTGCCACAGATAATGTAACATTTACATAACAGCAGACAAAGAAAAGGCATATTTTTAGGCTCCGCGGTCGGTTTTGTACGTTTAAAACAAACTCAAAGCTATTTTCACAGACACTACTCTGTTTTGATTCACCAGGTCAAAGAGATTGCACCTGATATGGATTTAAAGGTGAGCTTTGTTTCCTATTTTAACACTCCACTGATTTGTTTTACAGGTACAGTATGTAGAGTAGATTTGACTAAGAGGCCAAGCAAATTCAATTCAACCTTCAACCTTTTTACACATGATTTGAAAAGAGCTTCATACAGAAAGTAAGCAAAAGTCACACATTCTAACATGGTGACTTTTTAGTTCTTTTATTTCTCTTTTGCTTTGGTGATGTCATGATCTTCTGATTTAAGGTGATATTTTGGGGAGATAATTAGTACATTTATATTTTTCACACAAAAGACAACTACCATTACCCCACCCCAGAATTTCAGACTTTCTTTTTGTTGGGGTGGTAAAGCATTAAGACCATTGTGGGACAGTAAAACCCAGACTAATGAAAATCCTTTAAGGTTAGCAGCTATTTTAATTAGTCTAATGGAAACTCTGGGATGCATTGTTCCCTTTGGTATAATCTGCTTTGGTATTTGTAAAGTACCTGCTGACAAACCTCTCTTTGGTAAAGACACACAGGTGATTTTAAAATCAGTGTATATTAACTTAATCCAGTGATTGGAGCCTCTAGATGTATTCACATTGAATCCACCAAGGACTTGAGTAACCACATGTGACTGTTTTAAGTCGCTTCATCTTTTTAATTTTGTACCAGAGCAGGTGTAATGTTTTATTCCCAAAATAGGAGCTATCTCGTTTTGAAATGAAAATCTTTGAGTATTCATTTTTTGGCAGCTTCTCTTGCATGATTCATGAAAGGCCGGTAGAGGGCTAATTGTTCAAATTAATTTGCGTAAACAACTAAGCAAGAGATAACAGAATTACATCTGCACTTCCCTGGCACGGGTTCAACAGTGACGGGCCTCGACAGGCAGCTGCATCAGGACGGCATCCTTGCCAGAAATTAAAAGCCACAAAACATTAATTAATAGACTTTTGTTACGTTAATCTGCACCAAAAGGTTTAAGGAGAGCAGGGTGGGGGGAGCTGGGTGTTGGGGAACACAGCACAGAAGTAGGCGGTGTGCATAATTAGAATAAATTAGTTTGATGACACATTTTGGAAAATGTTTTTTAAAAAAGTGGCAGTGGGTTGAATAAAAATAAAAATCAAAGCGGGAGAGGCACCGGTGTTGGAGTTAAGTTTTTAACAACTTCATTAATCACCACGGTAATGAAGTCGTTACAGTTTGAGCACTTTCTGTCTGAAAGCAGTCGAGTCGGACAGTGGGGGTTTGTCCGTGCGAGCGGCCGCCTGGCCGAGCCACAGAACTTCTGGGAGAGCAAAGGCAGAGCCAAGAGGATGTAGGACCATCAATCTCCTGGGCTTCAGCTCCTCCTCCTCCTGTTCTCCCCAAATTGAAGGAGCAGCCCATACTTTGCACTTGTCAATTTGGAGCTTTATCTACATGCTAGAAGCTAATGAGCCATCTCAAACTCTTGATGGCCAGGATGTAAATGATCTTAACTAGCTTTCTGTCTGCTGTCACGAGTTATAGAGTCACGATGGGGAGAAGAAGGGAGGAACTTGATGCACTGGATCCTCTGAACACTCTCATATGAGTCACTCTCTTTTGCTAAAAAGGACTTTTCTGGGTCACAGGAAGAACTGGTCAGTGGTTAGAGCAAGGCCACAACACTGCCAGGGTGCTTTCACTCCTCCTACACGTAGGAAACTGGCAATATTCGATTAGAAAATTGTTAAGAGCATTTTGGTGCTTTATTCATAATTAAAGACAAAATGCGTGTACATTCAGGTGACTGCATTGTGTGGGCTGCTCACAACAAGATAAACCGACATGTTTTATCACCTAACAGCTTCTACTAAAGTAGATGAAGATGTGAATCATCATCTGCACTTTGAACATCTGGTCTTTTTCTTTAGAAAAATGCCTGTAGTTACACAAGCTCATCAATAGTAGGTGAGCAAGCAAGCTGAAATTTTAAAAAACAGCACTTACAAAGTAAGCGATACAAGGTACAGTGACCACACTAGCAGCATACAAACATAAAGTCAGCAATAGAAACAAAATGGTAGCCCTACACCAGACAGCCCACGCTGAGCATTTGAGTTTACTTGAGCAATGCCTCTAATGAAGGCAAAGCTCGCTGAAACTGTGAACAACCTCGGATGAATCACCTTTTCCAATCAGCCCGAGGAGATACAGCTTCCCCCCTACAGTGCTTAAAGTCCTGCCCCCCCCCCCCCATCATATAGGCAATGTAAACATGCTGCAAGGAGGCCCATTTCTCATCTGCTTCTTTCCCCCCCACCATTTCAAAGGATATTATTACCATAAATTACGGCTGTAACGTGAGGTGGGAGGCAGATAAAAAGTGGAGTCTGGGCATCCATTTAGCTCTGGTAAACTTCCCCCGTTGCTGCCAGTTCATGATCACCCATCCAAACGGACTATTTTATGCCCCACTTGTCTGATGCATGAGAAGGAGAGCGCGCTGCCATTTTTTAATCGCTGTTCTTCCCTCCTCTCCCCTGAAAGAGAAATTCAATGGGAGGACACGTAGAGGCCATCGGTTATGTTTGCTCACAAGCTTGCATCTGCACGCAGCAGGACTCACCTGGACCCCATGCCCTGTACAGCCCCAGAGAGCCCAGAATGCACCACCCACGCTGGAAGTATTGCAGTGTTGTATAACCTTTGCTGCTGCAATGAGCCATGTATCTGACGCTCAGAGGATCATCACCTCTACGCATGTGGTAGGAATCGATTAATACCAATACAGATATCAATGTCTGTGGACTCACCATGCCGGCATTTTTAATCATTATATGTAAAACTGTATTTTACTTTAGCTTTTTTCTTTTAGTTGAACAGCAGGGAAGTTGGGCTCTTGTTCCCTTTTCAATTTTTTTCTTATATTTTTATTTATAAGACAAGGTTTTTATAAAGTTTATTATGAACAGCACTGGAAAAATATTCCCTGCTTCATCTGTCATGTACAAACAAAAATGAATATATACATCTGGTCATTTTACCAACCTATTTGTAGGTAAGGCCAAAAAGGCTGGGTCCAAATTCCATTAAGTGTTCTCAACACAGACACCCCACAATTACTGGTGTTGTTATGGTTTGCATTAAGAGTTTGGTCTTTTGAAAGGACCGTCATCATCACTTCCAAGTGAGTAAGTAGACAGATTTTGTCCTCGCATTAAATTAGGATATACTCACATTTATGAGGCTTGAGTGCAGCCTTGGTAGTTTTACCAAAATTATAGACTCCCAGCACCGAGATGTATGTATACAATGTTGACAATTCTGATCAACTCCACAAAAATATTAGCTTAGTCCTCTTTGATGTCTTAATCATCTTTTCTCCCATCTCTCCAATCACCATTTTTCTACCAACTGACATGTAGACAGTTGGTGCTGCCATGTTGCTTACAGCCTCATTTTTCTTCTCCTTCCCTTATTCTGCTAATATATTCAGCCTGTTCTTCTTCTCCTGATACATATTCACTCTTGATTGTGGCTGCCAATTAGCCAGCGAGGCTGTGGCAGTTCATCCATCTGACTTAAAGGTTCCTTGCCACTAATTTTGACGGTCGGGTCAAGTAGCAGAGGGGACCATTAATTGGAATAATGAAGTCTTCAATGAGTGATCATCAATGACTTCAGAGTGCTATTAATCCTTTAAAGAAATCATCTCTTTATTTTTTTATGTTTTTATTGTCCAGCCAGCTGCTGCAACATCTCATTTGTCCTAATACGTAACAAACATCATGAATATGTACTACAATGTCGTTTATTCACTTTCTTTCCTACATCTCCCTCCATACCATTTAATTTCTTCTTTTCCCTCCCTCATTCCTCTGTGAGCTTCTTTCTCTTTTACCTTTATTTTCATGCTTTTTTCTTCTCTTTCCACCTCAATCCTGTTTTATGTCCATTTTCTCCTTCATTCCTCTATTCCACACTCTCCTCCCTCTTCTCTCTGTCCTCAACCTTATTTTTTGCTTCAAAATCCCTCTCTCCCCTTTGATTCTTTCTGCACATTCAGTTTTTCCTCTCCCCAGCTTTCTATCCCTACTCTCAACTTTATCCCTTTTTCCTTCCTTCTCTCCACCCTCCATCAATCTTTTGTACTTAAATTTCAGTCTAACTTGAATTTATTTCTGTTTTTATCATTTAAATTCTTTGTATGTTTAAAACTGTATGCTGTATATTCTTCCTGTTTTAATGCATTAGGTAAAACACACTGAATTGCCTTTGGGTATAAAATGTGCTCTCACTCCATCCTATTTTTCTTCTTCCTTTTCTTCATCCTCGCAGTCTCCAAATCCTCTTTTTTCACACTTGTCATGTCTTCTTCCATAACTCCTCCTTCACCCATCTTTCTCCCTCTTTTCCTGCCTCACCCACATTCTCATTCTCCTCTCCTTCTCCCTTTTCCAATCCCTCTCTTCCCATCTCCCATTCCCTAGCATCCTTCCTCTCATATCTCCCTCCACTCATGCTGTGGCACTTCAGGTCTATATTTGCTGCTTGACTGGTCAAATGGAGGATCTATCTGTGCACAATTTTCTTTCCATTCATTCTGTTGCCAGGCGGCAGACAGCTTTAATAACCAATGTAACAAATAAACTGTGGGGGAATGTGACCAGGTCTTTCACGTAACTGGCAACCCAAGCCACAGACCCAAGCGAGACGAACATGTATGAACATGAAAGTGATGACATTAGGCCTGGTCAGTAATTCAGTGTTATCATTTATCAACTTCCTGTGGAATCAATACAGAATTTTGTCTATTTACTGTATATCAATAAGTGCACATTTCTGTTTGCTCAGTCAGTACTTTCACTGCTACAAACCGCAGCACAAAAAACAAAGTAGAGACAAAATATGGAGCCAAAGAAAGAACTGGAAGCCACAAGCAGCACTAAAGACTTCGGTTGTCAGGTCGAATCTTTGGTCCAGGAGGACAACTTGACTAAGCCGATGAGAGAAAGTGGTCTTAAGAGATCATCTGGAAGAATCTCCGATCAAGCAGTGCCTGTCTGATTGTAGACCAACTGTCAACTAATTGCTGAAGTTGGTCCCTGTTTTGGAACTACTTTATTAATCCTATGTAACTATGAATTAAGGGCTACCTTGTATGCAAAATGGTTTTCCAGCCCCTCTCAGAAGTAATACACTATCTCAAATCTTCACCAAAAAACGCACCACCTCAGTATTAGTAAAACATACTGGTTTACATGTTTGAACATGCTATTAGTTCATCTTCTGTACAGCAAATACGTGGGGCATGATGAAGCAATACACTGTAGGTCTGACCTTTGACCCCCCCCCCCCCGTGCTTTGAAACTGTAGCCATTCCAAAGTCTTCTTAAGAGTAGGCTTAACACCTAAATGGACCCAAAGTTGAACTAAGAACTATGTGTAAATGTTTGATATATTTGCACACTACATATGTCATCCCATCCTCAGTGTAATGAACATGTCATGAGCATTTCTTTACTTCAACCAAGGCTTGTTTTGTGTTTTCTGTCAGGGTGACAGTGCCTCAGAAACAAATCAATGGATTTATTTGATTGTGCAACTCCCGCAAAATCCATCTATTTCAAACATAATATTACTTAATCTCTTTGAAATATCTGTTCATTTACCTACAGTATCTATGCATCTACCCATCAGTCTTTTCGTGTATTCATTTTTCAATCTATCCATGCAGTTTTAGGCTGCACTAAAGAAAGCAGTCATTACTCACACTGACAGTGAAGAAGTGACTGCCAATAATCCCAACAGTGAATACCTGTCACAGACAACTTACACAGAGCTCCCTCTGACACTGCTGGATTGCAGACATGAAAGATGGACTTGATTCGCCCCTCTGACAGCAAGTGTAAAGCCTCTGTGCTTTCATAGCTTGGCCCGAGTCAAATTGTTCATTTTACCTCTAATCGTGCCATTTATCAAAATGCTGCTCAGCCGCGTCAGTAAGTGCAGTTATGCTAACTAGATGTGAGCGAGGCCACAGAAAGGACCAGCCATCATTCAGCTTTGGGGGGTCCAAAACAGATGTTAGCTACAGTAGATACCAATCAAATATTTTCAGTGCCAGTTGCAGTTTTTTTAAATGTCACCTTTTGTATTTAGTGGATAGAGGCAGACTTTAGTGAAGTGTTTTGAGGTTGAGGCAGGGTGGCATACTGAGTACAGGTGGTTTTAACTGCAAGAATATTCTTTAAACACTTGTGTAGGTAATACCTCACCCTGTTAAAATGCCCTTAAGCCAGATGCTGAAACCTTTTCAACTGTAGAGTTGCTGATGTGTAGCTGACCCTGACCTCTGACCTTTGTACGATCAGTGGGGGAAAGTAGAAAAATAACTATCTTATCAAGGAGAGCAGCAATATAGTATCGAAAAACAGATTAGATTTAGAATTTATATATTAGGTAGGCATCTTTAATCTCAATTTTAAAGTATTAAAATACCTAAAGTGTCAACTTTTTCAGCTTTGATAGATATTCAAGTTTTGTTGGGCTCGTTTATCATGGGCAATATGTGTTCACCTTCTGACACTGAGCACAGTCTTGCTAAAAAGCACTTTTGAAAAAACTCTAGAAACTTTGACCGTTAGAACTACAACGAAACATCTACAAAAGGGTTTTAGTACCAACCTACAAACATTTCAGGTCCCATTTTAACTCACATGGCCAAGCAATCATTCTCTACAATTAAAAGTTGTAGAAAAGAACAATGATTTTTGTTCTGGGTTATGTGACTGTATCCTCCCATTTGGCTTTTACTGAGACAGTATTAACCCAGGGCAGAGCACACAAACACTAGTCAATTTACCCATTTTGCATCCAATTCTCGCAGATGATTATGAGCCGTGTTGGTGCATTTGATGGAGAGATTAATCTTGCTTTGATAGAAATACGTCACTTTCTGCAGGCTGTGATTGATGGGATTTATCATTTCGGACAAATCTGTGCCTGAACGTCCCTCCTCCTGACAGCTCTATCGTCGCAAGAATGTCCCAAAATGTCACCTGTTGTACGCCGAGCGACCTTCTAATTTTTTTATTCAATTTCGAGAACTCCCCTCCCCGCAACTCTGCCCATATCATGAACCAGTAATAACAATTACACACCGTGACTGGCTCCAAAACCTGCAATTCCCCCACTTTAAATCAAACCCCAAGTAGTCTTTTATTAGGCTGCCCGGTTAAATCAATCTAAATCTAAGCATAATAACTCTCTAATCAGGTGCTGGGGAGAATAATAGGTTGTCACGCTCGGGGAAAAATAGGCAATCATGGAATGTTTTCTTTAATTAGGCCGACTAAAGTAGAAGGGCACGGCAGGAGCGCGGGACACATTCATCATAGCCAAGGTGGGAAATTACTTCAATTACTCAGGAAAGGGAGAGTGAACAGAATTACACAAGTCAGAGAAGCAGAAGAGAGGAGACCATGATCTGAAAGGAAGTCCAAATGACTCGGGGGGGCAGAGGAGGCAAGGAGTGAGGAAGCAAGGGAGGGAGGAGAGAAGAAAGGTGGGAAAGAGGGGAAAAAAAAGAGGAGAAAACTGCCCCGTTCCAGAATTAGGTTTATGAAGATGTATATAGGAATCCTGCATTTTGTTTGTATAATGAGTGTTAATGTTCTTTTTGTAGCTTTTATATGAGGGGAGGTCCGCTGTACTGCTTCAGGTCTTAGTCTATCACATCTGTTTTGTATCTCTTATTCATTTTATGAGATGACAATTTTGCTTTGATAAAAGTGAAAAACAAAATTCACTTTTAAAACTTTTTTTTTTTATATGCTGATTATATAAGTACAGATAAAAGCAATTTAAAAAGAGAAAGGAGAGAAACTAAATAAAATATAAGTATAATTTAAAGGACTTTCTGAGTTCACAATTTGCTGTGTTATTGAAAGAATGTAAATAAATAAATAAATAAAGATTTGACTCTCGACTATGTTAAGTTTAAAAGAAGTTTAACAAAGGAGACAAAGGAGGTGGGCAGGATGTTAGTAAGAAGGTAAAGGACAGAGGGAGTGAGGAAGGCACAAAGGAAGGTTGGAATGAATTCAAGAAAGAAAGTGAGCTTAAATGACAGAATTAGAGAAAGGAATAAGAAAGGAAGGAAATAAAGATGAATCAATGAAGAAGGGGAGTAGAGGGTAGAAAGATTTAAAGTACAGGAAGAGGTGAACGAGGACAAAGAGATTGAAGGAAAGAAGTAAAGACAGAAGGCAAGCAAAACCTCTATGATTTCACGATTTGCCAGGTGACTATTGCCATGGCTGTTAAACAATCCTCCATCACTCATTCTCCAAATTGGACCCCTACCTAGACGACCAGCAACCATCCACCACAGAG
Organism: Nannoperca australis; assembly: GCA_036023655.1. Taxonomy (NCBI): domain Eukaryota; kingdom Metazoa; phylum Chordata; class Actinopteri; order Centrarchiformes; family Percichthyidae; genus Nannoperca; species Nannoperca australis. Next base: position 7,512 of record JAVQJD010024628.1, on the reverse strand, counting down.
CTCCCAGTGTCTGTCAGCTTTCCCAGAATGCAATGAGAGAGTGAGTGAGGGAGCGAGCCTGGCTGTAATTCCTCCCGAGATGACGAGATAAACAGTCTCTTACTGTAACTGGATCTATTGATTCGGACGACGTTTTGGCAGGTCGGGGATCCAGTTTGTGCGCTGACTGAAGACGTGCCACCTCGGCCACCGGCCAGATAAATGCAGAGATTATGACTTTTGATAAGTGCGACACATTGGTTGGCTGAGCACTCAGCACAGATCAAGTAGCTGCTGTGATGCTGAGATGGACTAAGGCACTTTCATTCTGCCACCATCCCTTTATTATGTACTTTGACAAATTAACAGCCAAAAGAAATGTGTCTCCCGACTTTCAGAAGGAAGGAAGTAGCTGCAGTACCATTTATGGAAAGAAAGTCAGGTGTTAAACCTCTCATGTTTCTTGTTGTCAGTACCGGACAGGCTTTGTAAAAGAACAAAAAGGATATACGAAGAAAAGAATGACAATAAATCAAACGTTCATCTGTTAATAATTCATCAAATAATTTGAAATGTTTGTAGACATCTATCGCAAACTATTCACCAATAATGAGAAGTGGGAATCATATGAAGAGTCAGGATGATGCACATGGACCGGGCTTGATATGCTGTTATCTGCCATCATTGGTAGCACACATTCACTTTTTTTATCATCATCATCATCATCATCATCATCCAGCCAAAGTTACTAATTCAGCGTGTTGTTAGTGGAGAGCAGGACTGTCATGTTACTTACATATAGTCCTCTGTGCCAGGAAGACTCTATCCACCACTTCAGTCCATTAACAGCCATGCAGCCCAAATCCTGCGGATGAAAATGTCCATTTCATTTCTACAAAGTAAGTTATTCCAAAACTAAACAGGCTTGTACACTGATTTATTATTTTAGTTTCTTACGTAACAGTCTCAAAGATCATCTGCCAATAATGTGTGCTACACAATACATCTGCACAGTTTGTCCTGACAAAAAAATCACAATGTGAAGCTTTTTCCAGATCTCTGTTGATCTAATTATTAAGGTCAGTTTGGTCCTTTTGGGGAAAATCTTGAATTTGCATGTACAGTAAATCAACAATGTCATTATTACCAATAGATTTATTTATAGCTTCTTTCCCACTGCTTTCGAAAGCACAAGCTCATTCTACCATGAGCAAAGTGAAGGTTGCCAGTGACTGTTAATGTTGACACCCTTACATTTTCACTTTATCACCCAGACTGAACCCCAAACCTCATCCACAGGAGTCTATGATAGCAGAATATGGAGCGGCCTCTGTCTGTCTCACAGCAAGGTGGTGAGGCAGGGATCTGTGTTTCACTGAAGCGATCAATAAGAAGATTGCAGTGTGTTCACATCTTGCAACTGTGCAGGATTACCAGGTTGGGGCTATCCATCATGACTTGAAAGCTGGTCAATGGCAGAGCAGACAGAACTAAATAAGTGGGAGAGGTTTAATGCAGCTCGTGACAGTCTGCTTTTCAATGGATCTTGAACAGACACAAAAACTCCTTACCAAGTCGTGTCTCTGTAATTCAGTCCTTAAAACATAAGAGAAAGAGATCCAGTCCAAATATTCCAACCTGAGGTGATGTGGTACCACACCGCTGGTATTCTGTCTGGTTTCAAGATAAAAGACACTCATGTCTAACAAATTGTATTGTGTTTAGTGTATTTCTATTGGAAACAGGTTGAAATATTCTCACCACTGACAGTTTTTCACATTTTAGTCATTAAGAAGGGGAAAATTATAGTCAGTGAAGGCAACATGCTTTAAAAAAAATAAAAAATCAATCACACCCCACTTAGAAGTGCCATACAGCTTTCAGTGCCTCCAACTCTTGTAGAATAAGTTGATTCATCTTGCTGTGGTGCTCTTCCTCTCTTTTCTCTCCATTAGTCCACACTCTTGCTTCCTTCCTCTTTCTCTCCTGTTCCTCATTTTCCTCCTTGCTTCTTCTTTCCTTCTTCTTTGTCATTCCTCTCTGCCTTATCCCTGTTCCTTTCCTCCTCTCTTCCTCCTCTCTTTACCTTTTCATTCTCTATCCTCCCTCTTTTCATCCACCTTTTTTTCTTCTTTCATCTTTTGTTTAACGCCTTTATTTTTCATTCCTTCCTTCTCCATCGCTTCTCTCTTCTTCTTCCTCCTCTTTCCTCCTGCTCCAATCTCCCTCCTTCCCTCTCCATTCTTTCCTGTCCGTCCCCTCACTTCCTTCCCTCCCTCATCCTCTTCCTCCCTTTTTTCCCCTACACTCATCTTTTTTTTAATCCACCTCCCTCCTTTCCCTCTCCTCTTTCTGCTTGACTAACCAGAAAGCTCCATCATCATTGCAGGGCCAGCCCAATTTTTGTTGTAACGGCAATCAATCATTTCAGCTTTCATCTATTGCTATTGATGAATGACCAATTATTTGTCATCTAATATGCTGAAAAACGATGACCCAGGGAGACGGATCAACTTCTTTCTTTTTTTGTTCTTCTCCACTGGCTGGTGTGACACAGGACAGCCGTGATGGATTATATCCTTAAACTGTTATTACACGTATAATGTGGCACTCAAATCCGACATCTCACTTAGTCTGGGCTTCTCCCCTTAAACAAACCCATAGTTACATTATATAGAATAATGAAGAGAAGCTGATGATCATTTGCAGCCTTAACAAGAGATCAATTGAAGCTAGGGAGGGTGTACTCAGCCCTCCTCTACTCGTGTAACAGGGGTGATCGAGTCATTATTTCCATATGCAAACATTGAAGTGCAATGTGATTTTAAGTGTTCCTTACAATATTTACATTATCCTTTAACAGTTTGTAGGAGGCGATATAGGCGACAATGCAGTTATCAAGTGAGACATTGGAGGAGAAGAACAAGAAAGTCTTAAATTGAGATTCTTTGCTGCCATTTGATGGATTCATTGTTGTGTCACATATCACATAATACAAATAACATTGTCAAACCCCAAATAGTAATATTTATGATCATTTAACAAACAAAAAAGGAATTTGTCTGACTTTGCTTAGCATCTGCTTGCCAAGGTGGGCTGTGTTGTAAAGCAGGTTCCGTGAGTTTGCCTGAGCAATTAAGTTCAAATAGATATTAAAGTAACGAAAACACACGAAAAAGCATAATGTAAATATGAAAAATGTATATACGATTTATCTTCTAAAACACAAAAATCTTTGCAAAATATAGAGATGCTTTTAGTTACAACACCGCAGGATACATCTTTTTATTCACTTTAAAACAGGGAGGAAGACAGATCAACGCTCAAGTAGTTCCCTACACATCGCATCAATCACTGGCCCTGTTGTGACTTTGACACAAGATATCTGCTTTCAGTTTATAGTTACAAACCGCTGAATAATAGAACTGCAAATATAACAGTACTGTAGAATATCATGCCCAAGCTAAATTAGGTCACTTACATGCCAAAAGATTTAGAAGACTCAAACAGCAGAACAAACCCTTCATCCCATCAGGTTAGAACTGGTTATTTAAAAAAGCACAAATCTCTATAAGGTGATACATGTTTGCATCACTGAAGTCAGAGTGGAAGTTTCAGTTCGGTGATACCTTGCTGCAATTCACAAGTCCAACCAAACACATTTAACAGACTTACATGTATCTACGTCTTAACAGTTACTCTATGTACTGTGTATTTAACACAAATGTTGCCTTTTTCTCATTTATTTTCCCATGTCACAGTTACAAAAATAAATGTCACAAAAGGAAACACATATATTTTTAAATACTACAATGACTCAACTTCACCAAGTACAGTTACTCCAATACTGTGCTTGAGTAGAGTTTTGGGTTTTTCCACTTACTTTGCAGATCGAGAATTTACACACAAAACATGAGCTTATAAAACGTGCATTTGTAATCTATTAAACCACGTAAAAGTGTAGAAAGTAGTTCAAATTAGCTCCAGCTTGACCAGTTAACTAATGTTGCTTTAAGCACTAGTAATAATTCAACAATAGCACATCAGGCTATATGTTAACACAGAGAGGAGCTATTTACTTTTAATTACAGCTTAACGTTATTTCTACCCTTTTTGATTAGGCTTATTTACTGTTTTGGGCTGGAAACGTTGCTGCAGAGACCTGTGAATAAGTGCGCTGTTTGGGGAGACTTAAGTTTACCATGGCTGCTATCAGCTTTGTAAATAAGCTATCAATTAGCATTAATACAACTCACCAAAGTCCAGGTCGTGTCTACTTCCACAAACAGGCTCAAACAGGACAGTGGATTCCAAACAAGCTGAGTATCATCTGGGTATCATGTGAATGTCCCCAGTGAAATACATGTGTCTGGAAACTTGAATAAATGAATTTAGTTACTTTCCACGACAGTTTTTACTGTAAACACTAACAACCTATTTCCCATGTATTTCTAAACACTCATCTGCTGGTCATATTGCATTTGGCCACGAGGTGGCAGTATTTCATCACACACATTACTCCCTCCATATTGTTTAAAGTATATAGTGTATTTATTGCTACATAAATGAACTTATTCCAGCTGTTAAATGACCAGTATGGACAGTTGATTTCATTTCATGTTTTATTTTATTCATCTTACAGTGTCTGAGCTGTTTTTCTGTTTTGGAGTTGTGGTGTAGTTGAGATATTCCGCCACCAGAGGTCAGTGTTTAACAAGATATCGTGCCTTAAATGTCTTTTCAGATAAGATAACTGAATATATTATTACCCATACTGTTTGTTTCTGCAAATGAATAGCGGGTAAAGCTGGCGTTGTATTATATATTATATATAACACTCCTTTTTTGTAAATTGGATAAACTATTTCGGGGAGGCATTATAAATTCATTATTCAATATCTCTCTTTAGCGTCAAGGTCAACAGGCTGTTAAAGTGTTTAAATGAGCAGAAGAATATCTGAACAGTCTCCGACCAAATGAAGTTTGTCCACAATTCATTCAGGTTAATATTCAGTCTTCAAAGCTTTTTTTTTTTTTTAAATGAAAGCAGAATAGACAAGCCAATGGAGAGACATGATTCCTCTGGTTCGCAGGGCAGTTTCACTTGTTCAGTGATGTTCTAGAAATGAATGTCCTAACTATTACAAAGTAAACTGAGACTATATCCCACATTTGGCAGATTTTCCTGCTTGTTGAATGACAATTAGGTATTTTGGCATATAGTAACAGACTGAATGACTGTTTAAGATGTAACATTTTTTGATAGTGTTCCTGACAATGCTAAAATGATGTGTGAAAAGTACCAACTAAAGGCCATAGATTAACTTATAAAGGACCACTAACTCAGAGGGGAGTAACACATTTTAGATTAGATGTGGTGGCTTCTTTTGAGCGCTAACATGTCATCTTAATGTTCAAACAAGATTATTTAAAGAGTTAACAGGTGAGTACAGCAGGTAAGTATGGACTTAGCTTTGATGCTTCACTGTCTGTAGTTATTATTGCTCTCAAATCATGTTGCTGCAGGAATTGTATTGCAGCTTTGTTCCTTCCATTGCATTTGATCAGAGTTGATGAAGATGCAGCCTTACAGAGCCGTGTTCTTATTCTCTCAAGTGTTATGAAAAACAGAAGTGGCTCAGTCCCATTTCATTTGTCAAGGGGCTACTTAAGAATGAAAGATGCCCCCCCGCCCTTTTTTTCACCCAAGGACATATGAGCTCATGCTGCCTGGCCGGCTGCCTGGCCGAGGAGGAAGAGGAGGAGGAGGCAACGAATGCATTCATCAGGTACACTACGTCACCACCGGCCAATCCCCTGCTCCCTGACACGAGCTTCCACAGCAGCATCTGTCGCAGAGTTTAACGAGTGGCACGGGCTGAATCTGACCTGGAGCGCAGGGGTCACGAGTCCACACGACAACACCACTGTGATGTTTGTCATGAGATAAGAGCTATATCACCTTTATTACTGACCCAGTCGCTGTCTGTCTGTCTGTCTGTCTGTCTGTCTGTCTGTCTGTCTGTCTGTCTTTCTGTCTGTCTGTCTATCTATCATCTATCTATCATCTATCTATCTATCTATCTATCTATAATCGATCATTTATATATCTATCATCTATCTATCTATCTATCTATCTATCTATCTATCTATAATCTATCATTTATATATCAATCATCTATCTATCTATCTATCTATCTATCTATCTATCTGTCCATGACAGCAATCAATACTCAAATTCTTCTTCTTTGTATATCAGACAAATTAGGAAATGTAATTGTTTCTGTGCAGCAGTTACAGCTTTAGAACAAGGGCTTCTGAGTTCACTTGGAAATAATGAACACACAGCAGTTAATTAATAAATGTCACAGCAAATTATTTTAAAATTGAATTACTTTTAGTTCCTGGAAAGCATTGTGTGTTTACTGATTGTTTTCAAGTCCAGCCTATACAACTACAGCACTGTAAAATAAAAAGTGCCAGTGAAGACACCAAGGTCATGTGTTTTGTAATGCTCCTGGGAATCTGAGATCTTAACAACCTGAGGAGCAGTTTACACCAAAACTACACATGGTGGGTTTTGAAGGCTCATTCTGACTTTTTATTCTAAATATCTTCAAAATTCTAATGTTAAAGCAAAGGAATCCTGAATTTGATCAAAATAAATGAGATATTTTGCATTTGTACACCAGATCAACAAGCTTGAAGTGTGAAAAAGGCTTTAAACTTGTATTAAGGAGGAGAAAACATACAGAAAATATCAGTGAACTGATAATAAATGTTTTTTATTTTTTCTACCTAATATTCAGAAGACGTATGTGTTTGAATTGGCTCTCTCTGCATTACACTGACATTATATGCTGCCTTAATTAAACAATCTCAAGTATTAGAGGACTAAATCAAGGGAGCATTTGTGATAGGTGGAGCCTAATCGAATAACCCAATGACTTCCATGCCTTCCCCCACCTTCCCTCTGACACCCGTGCCAGGTTTCTACATAAGACGATCACTGTGGTTTAATAGCATGAAGCGATAGTTAGATCAGATTCCGTGCTGGCAGCAGCTCTCTGTCTCTCTCCAGCGTTATCATGCAGCGTGTTTGGAGCGGCGATGACAGTGCTGGCACAAACAGGGAGTGCTGGAAGCTGGCCTTAGACCAGTTGTGTTGATTGTGTGTGTGTGTGTGTGTGTGTGTGTGGCTCCTATCTGACTTTTGGCTAGAGCTGGAGGTTGAAGCCTGCTGGAATCAGTGAAACATAAGTGCAGATGCCAAATGTATGTAATCTACATATCCTTATTTTTTAGAGCAGGGGTCTCAAACTCGCGGCCCGCGGGCCAATTGCGGCCCGCATGACGATATTTTGCGGCCCCCTACTTGACAGCAAAGCTTAGGGTTAGTGCGGCCCGCTCATTTTTCTCATACGCACGTGTGTGAGTCGTTGCCAAGCAACGCAAATTAGCAACGTCGGTGAACTGCAGCGTCGTTTATTACGTTGGTTTCTAAATCTCTCTATGTACGTTTCTTTTGTCACC